>JAQIXT010001525.1:0-15173 GCA_034700445.1 Stenotaenia linearis
CACAGCCCAGACAGCCAAACAAACAGTCCCAAATTGGGTTTTTTTTTATTTTCTTAATATAAAATCGAATATTGATCTGATTTCAAAAATTTTTTCACAGTTGATCTAGGTTTTGTATTAGAAGTATTCCTATTGAATTTTGTGAAATTTGGATGTAAACTGTGGCCGTGTATAGGAGGACACACACACACCCACTTTCGGAAATATAGATATAGATAAGTTTAAGGATGTGAAAATAATATCCAAATTTCAATCTGATGACTTAGGTCAAAATATAAGTCATCATGGAGATACACTTCCAAGATTCTCTAGGCCATAGGATCAGCAGAGTGTTGGTGCTGAGAAACCCAGAAGTTTTAGCTTTTGAAAACGTCAATGGTATCATTCCACATCCACTCGAAAGCAAACATGAATTGTCATATTCCAGTTCAATGACTCACAGCAAAAAATAAGAGATTTCCACAAAATAAACTTATTGTAATAGTTTTAATTTACAATATATTTATTGGTAGAAAGCAACACTTTATGGCTTTTTGTCAGAAAGTGTTGCTTTCCACCAATTAAATATATTGTAAATTAAAACTATACAATAAGTTTATTTTGTGGAAATCTCTTTTTTTTGCTGTGACTATTGTTAGTCATCCTTAAGTTCATAGAGAACTTAGGTAAAAGTCTTCAGTTCTTAAGTTGGATACTTATATAGTGATGCACCGATACACAATTTTTGCTGATTCCGATTAATCGGTATCGGCCGATTCAGGATCAAACCGATACCAATTAATTGGCCGATTTAGAACAATTTGCCGATTAATCGGCCGATTAATAATTTTTCTAAATTGGAAATACTCTTGTAGTTTTGAGTATATTTTGCAATTATATTGTAGAATCTGGGAGAAAAACTTGAATGCCAGACTGGTATCCAGTATTTTTTCAATTTTTGTAGAGGGGGGAGGGGGATGGCTTAAAACAATTCGGTCACGTGACATATCGGAAATTGTATATAAGCATTTACAATTTAAATGGAAATTTTAGATTTTAAAATGACTGAAAAAATGATTTTTAAAATAAAATGTAATAAATAATAAATAAAATTTTAAATCAAATGAAATTTAATAGTTTTAACAATTTTTAAAGATTTTTTTATTAAAAAATTAAATTGACCGATTTACCGATTCTGGTCCAAAAATCGGCCGATTGAAAAATCGGCCGATTAGTCGAAAATCGGCCGGTACCGATACCGATCCGATTAATCGGTGCATCGCTACTTACATAACCTATTCTAGTTTCATTTCATAAGAATTATCATGATAAAATAATTTCATTTACTACATGATTTTGTATTATTATAAGTCAAAACATTAATTATTATGAATAACATAAAAGCAACAATAAATGATATTAACTTCAAATATCTGCCACCAGATTACCTCACAAATTTTATTTTTAATTTGTTGTGTTTATGCTATCCATAATAAATAATGTTTAAACTTATAATCATACACAATCATGTAGTAAATAAAACAATTTTACCATTATAATTCTTATAAAATCATAATTGAGTAGGCCATTTAAGTATCCAACTTAAGAAGTGAAGGCTTTTGCCTAAGTACCATATGAACTTAAGGATGCCTAAAAATAGTCATCTAAACAGTTGTTGTATAACAGTTTATGTTCTTAGCTTTGTGTGGACATGAAATGACTAGCGGATTGCTTCTCGGCCTTTTGGCTAAGATCAAGACGATCGAGGATTAATATCCTGAAAGTTCCTTTCAGAACAAAAAGGCCTAATGGCAACCCAGTTCCTTCGGGGGAACAAAAGCAGGCTGTTCGCAGCCATTTAAAACATTTCTTCTGAAACAAGAACCATAATTGCCGAAATGGCAGATTTTGTCTCCTATGACTAGCGGATGACTGGTGCCCCTGCGGCCGCCATTTTGGCATGATCCACCCATGCGATCCCCAATCTTTTAGTTTTACCAGGAAGGGTTAAGTGATAACAACTAAACTTCGATCAGATTGAGGAAATTTAACATTTTCGGCCAAAATGGCAAAATTATAACAATTTTCATCAAATTTGCAATAATTTCGACCGAAATTGTAATATTTTCGACTGAAAAGGCGAAATTGATCAAAATTGTAATTTTATTTGACTAGATATTGGAAATTCGGCAAAATTTGGCAAATTTGTGCCTAGCAATCACTAAAATTTGGTCAAAATGTTATAAAGTTTGGGAAAATCCACAAAATATTTGACATCCCCCCCCCCCTCCAAAAGATAATGCATTCTTTGATCTTTTTGTCAATGGTTTGAAATGGTTTGAAACAAAATAGCTATACATCATTATCCAATATAGCAGCTTGGTTTGACTTTAATGTAAAATTCCTTTTAATAATAAAACAAGCAACAATAATCAAAATTTAACAAAAAAACTTTAGAAGCTTATGTCATCTTATTAAAAAACTGATAACAATGAATTTCGAGAGATTAAACCTTGAAAATTTTTTGCGACGTGAAATTTTTTACTCATGGTCTTTAGAATTTTGATTTTTATTGGGTTGATTTGATCTTGGCATTGATTTTGAGATACTGTTATAAAATACTTAAATTTTAAAACATTATAAGTAATTTAATAGTAAAAAAAACATTAAACTTGCCATTTTAGACTGGAAACTGGTCTTAAAACAAGAGAAATGTGTAAACTCTCAACAAATGTAATTTCTTAATAATAAATAATTTGTAATAGCAAAAATTCATTGTGTCCAAACCTTTTAACACTGAACAGCTAGGAATCCAATCAAATCAGTGTAAGCATGTTAAAATAATGCAACCGACATTGTTGAGGTTAAAATCGAACTACCATTTATTACAAAAATTTACAAAGATTAAAAATGCAAAAAGATCACTAAAATGCATGATTGGTCGAATATCGGCCAATTAGCATACATGCAGATGCGGCACCGGAAGCGCCACCTCAGCGGCCACGCTGCTGCAAGTCATCGTCCTCGATGACCGAAAAAAAAACTACAAAATATTTCTATCAAAACAATTGTACGATTTGAGTCTCACCATGGAAATCTTGTCCAAATCGCAATCAAAATTTAAAACAAAAAATATCTCACTAAATTACTCAAAAATCGTTTTTTACACAATAATAATAAAATTTCATCGCAAACAAGTTAACAAAAACTCGAAATATTAAAAAATTCATTAACTCTAAAATCTCCAAAATTCGATAAAATCCAGACCCTTTCAACTCCGCGCTGTGAAGTCGAGTCCATGATATAAACTACTTCGTCGTGGCCTTTACGATTCAATTTCTCAACCCGTAACCTCCGATCGGTGCTGGAACATGCGCTTGAGTGTTTACGATCACCTCCAAACCGTTCTCGTTGTTGAAACGTATGAGTTGATTTGTGTGTGCCTTTGCTAGCACACCGCGACACCTGATTTTGAACAACTCATCCGATATCTTCTGTGTGACTGGAAACGGTCCCTCATTCAGACATTGGAATTTGGATGTCCTTGGAACCTATTCCACAGAACCAAATCACCCACCTTGATCTGTGATGGTCTGCGATGTCTGTCAAATCGATTCTTCTGTTCCAGTTGTGATTTTTCCAAGTTTTCCACTACGGAATCCCGCTGATCCCACAATACGTCCAACTCGTAATCTCCGTCTATTTCTCCTGTCCAAACGTCGCCTTCGCGATCCAGAGGAAAAAAACCGTGAACGACCTCGTACGGAGCGCAATGTGTGAAAGCTTGAACGTTAGTGTTCAACGCCCACACTGCGCGACGAACGTGAAGAGCCCACTTCTTCTCGGCGTCCTTCATCTAGCACAACATCTGGATCAGTGTTTGCAACGTGCGTTCTGATAAACCGTTGGACGACTGATGGTATGGCGGCGAGGCTTCCAACTCAAACCCATACCTCTTGGCAAAATTCACCATTTCTACTGAATGCAGCACCGTAGCTGAGTCCGAAATTATTTTCTTCGGAGCTCCAAATCGCTCAAACAGTTTCTCCTTCAAGACTGAAATTGTTGTTGTCGCCGTCATGTCTTTCGTTGGCTCCTCATCGACAAAACATGAAAACAGGTCCACTATAAGCAAAATGTATTTGCTGCCATGGCTCGATAAATATGGTCTGCCAAAGTCAATCGCAACATCGAGAAAAGGCCTAGCCGGTATCGTCCTCGGATACAGCAAGCCGTCCGCCTTGTGTGTACGGTAGTTGTGAACCTGGCACTGCCAGCAATTCCTTACCAGCTCGTTCGTCTGCTTGATCATCTTCGGCCACCATTTTGTCCGTTGCAACCTTGATAGCGTGTGTGATGCGTCCGCGTGACTGCTCTGAATGTGTACGTCCGGTATCAGCTCCAACATCAGCATCTTCGGCATGACCACTTGAAACATCGTGCGTCCGTCTACCATTTTCATTCTGCGAAATAAAATGTCGTTTCGAATTTCGTACTCCTGAGTAATATTTGTTCTAATTTTCTCGCAAAATTCGTCCTTCTTTTGATCCGAACTGAAACGATCATCCCGAATTATCGTTCGCGCTGAAACCGTTTTCGACTGCAAGTCTTCTTCCTGCGCTCGAGGCAACGCATCCGGCAAAACATTATTCTTTCCCGGCCTGTGTTTTACGCTGAAGTCGAATCCCTGTGGGTCTAGTATCCACCTGGCGAACTTCTGATTTATCTCTTTTTTGGTTGTTAAATGGGCAACCGCCCAATTATCCGTGACGACAGTGAACTTTATCCCGAGCAGATACATCCTAAATTTTTCTGTGACCGTCCAATGGACGGCCAAACATTCCAATTCATTGGAATGTGTGCTCCTATATGAGTCGGGCACTCCCTTGCTCGCATACGCAATCGTCACCAATTTTCCTCCCTCACGCTTCTGTTGAAGCACCGCTTCCAAACCGTCGTGGCTGGCGTCGACGCTCACGATCGTTTCATCGTTTGACTGGAATGTTTGGATCCAGTCCACTTTTAACCTTCTGACTACCAACGAAAAAAGATTACGTCAGTGTCCGTGCGTGTGTACATTTGTACACATAAAAATTGCCCACTGGTTAGAGCGCTCTACCCGATTTTGTCACGGGTGGCGCTATTTTTAGCAATTAATTGCTAAGAATTGTGGGTAAAACAGAATTTAACGTCCTCTATAATGTCTCCTGAAAGTGAAACTAAATGCCCATAAGTTCAAGCGCCGTATGTATTAAGTGAAAGCCAACTTCCTTTAACATGGAGACCTCAAGGGACAGCAAATTTTAATTGTTAATAATTTGTTAATTATTGCTATAATTTCAGAAATAACTTCATCAAATGAATTTTAATAAGTAAACAAACAAAATCAGTAAAAAAAAAAATTTTAAACTATATATTTAAAAAAAATTTGTATTCATGAAGTTGAGTGTGTACAAATGTACACATTACAGGTAGTCAGAGTGTAAAAAGTCTCGTCGTAAAACGTCAACCGCATCTTGGTGCTCCGATGTCCACGAAAATTTGATTTCCTTCCAAGTCAGCTCCGTCAAGCATCACGCCTTTTCCACGAAACCCTTGATAAATTGCCGATGATAGCCCGCGAATCCCAAGAACACTCTTACATCTTTGGGATTGCAGAACCATTGAAATCGATTAATTCCAGCCAGGCGATCCGGATCTGGCTTCCGACCGTCGTTTGAAAGTAAAAATCCCAGAAATTTCACCTCCTTTTGCAAAACTTGGCATTTATTCAAATGCAGTCTCAATCCTTTGGTCGCGATCGCCTCGAGCAATGTCTCGAACCGTCGCAACGTCTCTTGAACCGTCATCGCAGCTTGTGCGACGTCATCTACATTTGGTTGAGTGGAGTCGATCTTCGCACAGATGCTGTCTATGATCCGTTGCATTACGGATGGCACCAACTTGAATTCTACCGGCATTCTAAGCAACTCTATTCGCCCAACAG
Organism: Stenotaenia linearis; assembly: GCA_034700445.1. Taxonomy (NCBI): domain Eukaryota; kingdom Metazoa; phylum Arthropoda; class Chilopoda; order Geophilomorpha; family Geophilidae; genus Stenotaenia; species Stenotaenia linearis. Next base: position 5,966 of record JAQIXT010001525.1, read on the forward strand.
GAGTGTGGAAAGCAATCTTTTTCGTGTCCGAATCTCGAAGTGGTACGGTGTAGTACGCCATTGCGATGTCTATGACGTTGAAGTATTTCGGTCTTCCGTCCAAAACCTTGTCCACGCATTCATCTATTGTCAGCATTCGATACACCGACAAATCCACTCGGCTGTTTAATTCCCGCAAGTCCAGTACTGGCCGCCTTGGTGTCATCGGATGGAGCGGCTGTTTCACTGTAAATAAAGGAAAATTAAACGACGACTTGGAATACTTGCAGATTCCAAGTTTCTTCCACTTTTCGATCGTCTCAGTCAGTCGTGTGATATCGCATGGCGAAAATCTTCGCGGTTTCGTCCGTATTGGTTCCTCGGAATGAAGGGATACCTCACACTCTTCTCCAACGCACAGACCGACTTTTCCGTCTTCGTTGAACGCCTCGTTGTGCTTGAAGAGAATTCCACGTAATTCTGCTCGCTCCGCCACGTTTACCGATTTATCGACTTGCGCCACGATATCTTCCACGTTCAACACGAATTTGACTTCCACATCCGTCCTTCAAACCGCCACGACCATCATAACTGTGCGGTTTTTCTTTGGCACACGCTTCTCATCGGGTAATTTCAGTGTGCGACTTCCGTCGACAACAGCATCACTCGTTCTCGTTGTACTCATAAACGAATCCGTCGTCCGCATAATCTCTGTCGAACTCCGCACGACATCCGTACTAAAATTTCCGACTTCCGGCCTGTTATCTGATGTGTCGACAGTTTCGACGCGTCTCGTGTAACAGCGTAAAAGGTTACAATTCATCATTTTCGGTGGCTTGAACTCCTCTCTTTGGTTGAAGAACTTCGTGTTCCCTACCGTGTCCGAAAGCGCCAGCAAGTTCTTCTGCAGTCACCAATCGTTTCCCAGCAAGAACGGAAATGGAAGAGTTGACGACCTTGACTCCTTTGACATCTGACTCGATTCCCTGAATTCAATATTGTGGAATAGTCCGCTCCCTGATCGAACATCCCTTCCATGGTCTGTCCGATTTCCATAATTTCGCAGTCCACAACTAACGAACCTTCACGTCGTTTGGTAAACATTGCCAAATTGGCCGTCACTGTTCATTTGCTTGGTTGTGGACATTTCCGCACGATGTGGCCGAATTCGCCACAATTGTAGCACTTCCTAGATTCCTCGTACGACTTCTTCCCCGGTTTCGCAACCTGTGCAGCGTCCGATGTCTTGTCCGAGCTCGTCCCCGCATTTGAGGTGACAATAGCCTTGATTGGTGTGACGAATCTCGATTTGGCGACTTCCTTCTTTGCTGATTTAGCGTTGTCGAATGTCTTCGCCACGTCGATCAATTCGTTCACCGTCTTGCATTTGGCCGCCAACAATCCGAATTTGAGCTGTTCGTCCTGGATGCCGCTCAAAATCAGCTAAACTCCATTACTTTGTGTCGCTGTATATGGTGCTTTATTCAACATATTATTTTTGCTGTAAATATACGTGACTATCGACTCGGACGGTTTCAACACTTTCTGCGCCTGGAAATATACGAATTCCTGCATTTCCATCGTATCGTCAAAATGTTCTTCCACCGCCGTTGTCCATTCCTTCCACGTCGTACAGTCTCATCTGTCAGTTTCGTGCCAATCTCTGGCTCGACCAGTCAGCCTCGTCGTCGCATTAATCAGTTTCAGGCTGTCCGTCCAATTTGCCGCCGCTTCGATCCTCTCCACGTCCTTCAGCCTTCTCGACAGACTGATGCGATTCTCCCGCAAAAATTGGAATATGTTGATCAACCCTTCAACACGGTCTATATAGTCTTCGACGCTCTCCTTACGGTTGATACGTACATCCATTAGTTTTTCTCGCGCATTTCGCTGAAAGCTTTCACTCTTTCCGGAGTAGGACTTCTCAATCTTGTCCCAGATTTCTTTTGTGGTTTTTAATTGTGCAAATCTTACCAATCATTATTGGTTTCCAAGTTCTTTTCGTAGTTTGGCTCTTCCGTTTTTTGGTTCTGCAACTTCCTTTTCAATATAGGTGGTCAATTTCCGACTCTGCAGCAACATACGCACTAGGAATGTCCATTCCTGATAAATCTTTACATTGAACTTTGGAATGTCCGCTCTGGATTCTGATTTCTTTTCGTTTGACATTTTATTTTAACCTTTTCGTGCAATTGAATTATTTTCTTCCACTTGTTTGATCGCATGTTAGATTTTCAAACAAAAAACGTTATATGAATCGAGAAAGGTTTCAAAAGAAATTCTGGTTTTGTTAAACCAATCGATCGACTTCTGGTTTCGTTAAACCAATCGCTCTGCTACAATTTGTTGAATACTCGATCGAGGGGATAGAACGCTCAAATTGATAGATGTCTTATATGTGCCCGAACTTAATGCAAATGTACTAAGTGTTGTAAAATTGACGGATTACGGATGGAAAGTCTTATTTTATAGAACATATGCGAAAATCTTTAATTATTACGAGGAAATTCATGCATTGCGTACCGGAAATCAATCTTTGATCAAAACTAGTGATTGCAAGAAATTAGAAAAAGCGTTTATTACAAAAGTTGATCAAGAATTATGGCACAGGGGACTTGGACACATTAATTACGATTCGTTTCGAAAAATGAAGAGAGATCAGTTAGTCGACGCATTCAAATATGAAGGAAAATGCAAAAACAATATTTGCAAAAGTTGCTTTCTGGGAAAGATGACTCGAAAGCCACACAACCGAATTGAGGGATTTCAATCAAACACTGCTTACGAATTACTGCCTTGCGATTTGGTAGGGCCGATTATGCCACAGACGAAAGGAGGAAAAAAATATGCATTGACGATTATCGATGATTTTAGCAGAAAAGCGTTTATTTGATTATTGGCTACGAAAGACGAAACGAAGAACGAATTGAAGGAGTTAATTACAATGTTTAACCGTGAAAAGAAAATTGTGAAACGACTACGATCTGATAACAGAAGAGAATTTATTGACAACGAATTGGGCAATTTTTTGAAGAAAACTGGAATTAAGCACGAATTCACAGCAGCGTTTAATCCGCAAAGCAACGGCATAGCTGAGAGATGGAACCGCACGATGCTAGAATGTGCAATTACTATGTTAATTGATTCGGAAATGCCATTAAGTTTTTAGGGAGAAACATTTCGATGTACGACTTATGTTAAGAATGCCACCGTGAGTTCGAAAATTCAGAAAATCCCATTAGAACGTTCAGAAGGGTGAAAACCCAATATTTCGTATTATCGACGATTCGGATCTCAAACATTTGTTTATATTGAACCATTTTGGAGAGGCAAGTTTGAGCCAAAGAGTGATGAAGGAATTTTTGTTGGATATTCATCAAAACGGAAAGCATATCGAAAGATGCCGAAGAAACAAGAAATTAAAGAGAGTTGAGACGTGAAATTTGATGAGGGACTAAACGGTTGGCCAAATGTAAAAAAAGAAAAAGACGACGACAGATATGACAGTTCGAAAGTTGTTATTAAGATTTTTTACGACGAGAATCAAAAAGAAGACAAAACCGGAAGTGAAGCGCCGAACGAAGATATTTCAAGGGAGGGAAATGATCAAGAAGTCAGAAATGAAGGAACAATTAATCTCGAACCTGAAATCGAGGAAATAGTTGATCAAGAATCTCAGGAAGAGACCCCCCCAGGGTGAAGGAGCGATCGAGATGGAAGTTAACGATGAAGAGATCGAACGACCAGAAGTCACCGAGCAAGTACCTGAAGAGCCAATTACGATCAATGGCAGAAAGAAGGGTTCGACGAAGGAAGTTTTAGCTGAAAGAGATCGAAACGATAGAGAAAACAACGAAAGAGAACTTCAACAGCAAGGAGTGCGCAGATCAAGTCGAAATCAAAATCCGGAAAGAGCACTTTATCTTGACGAGAAACCTGAACCCAAGAAGTACGACGAAGCATCGATAGGAATGGGATGAATGGAAGGAGGCCATGAAGAGCAAAATCAAATAAATTCAAGATCACGAAGTTTGGGATTTGACAGAATTACCCAAAGGACGGAAAGCGATTCGAAGCAAATGGGTGTACAAAAAGAAATTTGGGCCTAGTGGTAACGTTGAACGTTACAAAGCGAGATTAATAGCTGTCGGATACAGCGAAATACCTGGAGAGTATTATTACGATACTTTTTCACCCGTGATACGACCGGAAACGTTTTGAATTTTATTGGATTTCGCAGTAAGAAACAAACTGATTATCAAACAGTACGATGTAGCCACAGCCTTCTTACACTGAAAACTCGAAGAAGAAATATACATGATGCAACCGAAGGGATTTGAAATCGGAAAAAACAAAGTTTGCAAGTTAAAAACATTGTTGTACGACTTGAAGCAAGGAAGCAAGTGTTGGTACGATAAGTTCATCGAAGTTTTGGGATGAAACAGATTTTTACAATCAAAATCAGACCCATGTTTATTTTCAAAGAAAAATGGAGGGAAATATATACGAATTATGACGAAGCTTCAAAAGGAGACGAATGGGAGGAATGGAAGGACGCCATGAAGAGCGAAATTAAATCGATTAGAGATCACAACGTTTGGGTTTGACCGAATTACCGAAGGGAAGGAAAGCAATTCAAAGCAAATGGGTGTACAAGAAAAAATTTGGGCCTAGCGGTAACGTTGAATGCTACAAAGCGAGACTGGTAGCCGTGGGGTATAGCCAAATACCCGGGGAGGATTATTACAATACTTTTTCACCTGTGATATGACCTGCAACTTTACCAATTTTATTGGATTTCGCAGTCAGAAATAAATCAATCATCAAGCAATACTACGGCATAGGTACGGCCTTTTTACATGGCGAACTTGAAGAAGAAATATATATGATGCAACCGAAGGGATTCGAAGTAGGAAAAAACAAAGTTTGCAAGTTAAAGAAGTTATTGTATGTTTTTAAACAAGCAAGCAAGTGTTGGTTACAGAAGTCCTGCAAAGAAACGGTTTTTTACTGTCAAAGTCTGATCCATGTTTATTTTCGAAGAAAGTTGGAGAAAAATACATTTACCCCAGAGTTTACGTTGACGATGTAATTTCAATTTCATCCGACGAGAAGTTTGAATTGTTCAAAACCACAAATACGTAAAGAAATTGATTTGGTGGATCTCGGAGAATTGATAAATCTTCTCGGACTTGAAATCGAAAAAGGCAAAAACGGAATCAAAGTGCATCAGATCGCTTACATCAAAAAACTCCTGAAACGTTACGAAATGGAAAATTGCAATGGAGCCGGAATTCCCTTTGATAAAAATCAGAAATTAGCCGAAGACGAGAAAAGCCCAGATGGAAATATCGAGTAATATCAAATGCTCATTGGTCAGTTGATGATCCACAAATATTAGACCAGATATAGCTGATGCGTTGGGAGCACTTTCTCAATTTAACCGATGTCCGAAAGTTATGCACGAAAGAGCGGCGAAACGAGGTAAAATAACTCAAAAGAATGGTCGACACTGGACCCAACATGGATGCAACATCACGTGACCTCAAATGACGTCACAAGGAAAGGAGGGGGGGAGTGGTGCATTGGTATATAAAGAACTTAGACTAGTGGAACTATGCATTCAAAACCCGTTGATGACAACAAAAGTTGTCGAAAAGGTTGGTACATAGAAAAAACTAGACTAGTGGAAACCTGCATTCAAGACCTGATGATGACAACGAAAGTTGTTGAAAAGCTTAGTCAGAATAAAGTGAAAACTTTACAAAAAACCAACATACACATTAAAAAAGCGTAAAAAACACTCAAGGATAAAAAATCATCGTGTGTACCTATGTGTACTATTCTATTAAAATAAATGGGATTCTGATGACACATAATGTGTGGGCTTTCTTTACTGCGCCTGCACGATAAAATTGACGCCAACTCCACTCCTTAACCGTAGACGGCACGGTAATTGTGGCCCCATGTGCTGCCCGAATAAATACAGTATCGTAATTATACTGCATCTTAATTGTTTATTATTACTGTTTATACCCCACTAACAAAAAGTCTGTGTTATCTATAAAATGTTTGTAGGCTTTCAGCTTGATCCTAATGCTGGGCGCAACCTTCGCAATTGCTTGGCGATAGCGTCGCCAAACAGTATTTTATCTCTCGATTCGCTAGTCAATTGCTGAGCCTGAGACAATGTACACCTGGTGTGACAATAGGATAATACGTCACAGTGTGGTCACAGTTAGGGGTTGGGGCAAAGGTCAGCAGAATGCAGCTGTATGATTGGCTGTGATTTCATAGCGAAGGGAAAAGTACTTGGCCAAAGATCTTTTTAAAAAGTACCTGTCAGGCGATGCGAACAGGAAGTTGCGCATTTGTACGCAAGCGCACTGAGTGGAGCGACGCAATCGCGCGAATTGTGCATCCAGCATAATAATTTTAAAAAGATTTTCATTCAAAAACTTTTAAAAAAACATTAACAGTCTCGATAGTATACTGATTTTTGGTCAATCACTTGATTTTTTTGAAGAAAACTATAGAAAATCTGTAAATTGGCTACAAAACTGTAGATTATCTATAGATTATCGAGACTTTTGCAGATTTTGAAGTGTTTTTGAAGGAAATATGTAGAAAATCTTTAAAAAATCTATAGAAGCCAGCCAAAAACTGTTTAAAAAAATGTCCAGATAATCTCTGTAGACTTTTTACCATGGAATACTATTGCACTATATAAAAATCCTAGCAAAACTAGAATTAGTTTTGATCTTGTAACTTACACTTAAAGTACTTAAAGTACTTCAGAAATTTGAGTTAATAGAAAAAAGTGGTAGAAGAATCACTGCAAAAAAATCAGCTTTACAAATGTAAAATCAATGTGAAGTTGATGTGAAAGTTGAATCAATGTAAAGGATACCTTTACAAGTTTAATGTAAAGGTATCCTTTACAAAGGGAAAAAATAATGTAAAGTTAACTTTCACATTGAATGTTACATGGATTATCAAGCTTTTTTTAATGTAAAGTTGATTTTTTTTGCAGTGAATAACCCAGCAACTGAGCAACAGATTAAGTAAAAAAATGTTGTTTTAAGTTTTTTATGTTAAATGCATAATCTGAAACTATAATCAAATTGTAATTACCAGTAATATTTCCACTTGCTATACTGTCAACTTCAAAAGAAACAACAGTATCTGCAAAAAATATATTCATTATTACACTGATAATGATCAAAATAATAATTATACCTTGACAAGACACATTCACTAATGTCCATTGCCTTGCTTGTGAGCAGTGAACTTGTACACTGAAAGGTACTTGAAAGCCATTATCACAAATTATAGTTCCAGCAGATCCCCAAGAACTGGAATTAATCTGAATGATACCATTAGGTATTGATGGTGCAGGACCACAGTCTATGGCTGTAACACACAAAGTAAAAGTAATGAAATTAAACCAAGTATTGTTGCAAATACAACTCTTACGCAAACATTGTGGAGTTTTTCCTGACCAATTTCCAGTTTCATCACATGTTCTTAAACCAATGCCGTCAATGTCATACCCAGAATCACAAGAATAATTTGCAACAGTGCCAACAATGAATCTCTCTTCAATTGCATACACTTGAATCACGCCATGGGCAATTTGAATGGGCATTCCACAAGAAATTGCTAAAAATATATAAATCATTTATCTGTCATTATTTTTAAATTGTTTGTCTCATCTTGAATGTATGACCATCACATGTTGGAAGTGGTCCTCTCCACCGCCCATCTATGCACCGATGCTTTGCAACACCATGAAGTTTAAGACCACTTAAACATTCATATTCCATTTCCCTGTTGTTTAAGATGTTAGATTTGATATTAACACTCAATTCAGGTTTGCCACACAAATGAGAATCTGAAAGGTAGCTGCAATTTACTCACTTGTCATTGATGACATTGTAACTTGCTTACCTCTTCTTTCAAACACTTCTACTTCGCACAAACCAAAGTAATCAAATATACCACGATCGTCACGAATAAAAATTAACTGACCAGTTTGTCCTTTGCCTCTATTACAAACCAAAACTGTTGTATCTGATTCTGCAACATATGTGAAATTGATCATTTAGTGATAAAATTGGTATTTTTCAATTTACCGAAGACTCCTTCAAATGTCCCGCACAATTCATATGTTAACTTGCCACTTTCCTGTACGCTGACTATAAATACTGTGAATTTGTGAGCTACTCCAGCTCCTATTGTAATTGCAACTGCTGCAATTGTGTATGTTTTGGGTAATTGCACCTGCCACCAACGACGTTCAGAGACTTTTGGAGTAAAGGAACATGTTTCAAGATGGCCATCTACTGCTTGGTCTGCTGTGTAGTTGAAGAATGTTTCTGATTGAGTTGCTTGTTGGCCTTTGGCTATATTGAAATCTGTATATTAAATCAATAAAGCAATGAAAAATAACATATAATATAACAATTGAATTGTACGTAGTAAATACCAAATGCAACATAGTTAGTTGCCCATGGTCGCAAAGGCGACCAAAGGCGACTTTGATTAAAAATTGTAATTGTAAGAAGCACTCTCAGAAAGCAAAGGCATAAAAGGGTGTAAATGTCTTAAAACTATACCTTCTTGTTTGTGAAAATACAATACCAAAAAATTTTCACATTTTTTGGTAAAATGGTATGAAAAGGTATATGAAATTTGTAAATGAAAATTGTAAAAAGGTATCAAAAAGCACCAATTTCAAAATAAATACTTCTAAAGGGATTGATTGATACAGTTATATAAATCTGTATCAAACAATCCCTTTAGAGTATACATTTTAAAAGTGTGACTAATCCTCTACCATATCGCCCATTCGGGGTGTGTTTCATGGCGGTTGATTGGGTCACGAATAAATGACTGATGTGAGGCTCGGATATCATCGGTTTTGGGCCTTTTATTACTAAACTATCTCGAATCAATCCTGCCCCAAATCCCTGATCAACTCAATAAACACCTGCCCCGCGGTCAGGGACGGTTGCCTGTCCCTAGGCCGCATGGCCCTGCACTCTCATCAAAAAAAGGTATCAATACCAAAAAATCGCGCAATGGCAAAATTCAATTTTTTCATTTTCCAGTGAACAAATCCTGATAACTAATTTATTACACCAATAAAATTGTTTAGTTTGGTGTATTAGCTATCATTTCATGTTAAAGATTTTAATTTTGAACAAGTTTTCATTTGTCATTTTGC
>JAQIXT010001526.1:0-15166 GCA_034700445.1 Stenotaenia linearis
TATGACCATTCACAAATCTGACACAGATCAGACATTCTAATCAGATCCAGATCAGATACTCTGATCTGAATCAGATTTAAAATTTCCGTAAGGGATGAATCATCATCATATTGTGTTAATATTGTAGATCACGTGACAAGGGCCAGTGCTTTGAAATGATATATAAGCACAATTGGGCACTGTACTGATCACTCTTATTCTTGTATTTGGTTCAGTCGAATAAAGCAGAGTCAATCTAAAAGTAAAATATGTTGTCATACTTCCGGATCTCCAACATATGGTAGCATAGCGGATTGGTTGAGATCAACGACATCAGAATCTATCAAAGCAGACAACCTTTTAAAAGTGGACAAGATCGCCTGAAGCAGTTTTTTAGTTTGATAGCGGATAACCTCGATTAAGGTACGTACATTTTACTTTTTGAAAACGATATGGCCGACCATAAGAAAGATCGCTCGACGAAGATTCCGTTTTTGGAAGGGCCAAATTTTACTAGTTGGCAGTGCATGGTAGTAACTGTTATTACTGCCAAAGACCTGTTGGAATACATTGAGGACTGTTTTATTTGGAATTTTACGCTTTTTTAACGTGTATGTTGATTCGCAAAATTTTTATTTTGTTTGTTGACTAAGCTTTTCGACAACTCTCGTTGTCATCATCAGGTCTCGAATGCATATTCCAACTATTCTAGTCTCTTATATACCAATGCATATCCTCCCCCCTCCCCTTTATGACGTCACATGACGTCTCATGATGTCGGTCGTTTTTATGGTGCCCTTTGTTTTTCTGTTTTTTCTTTCTACAGTTCGTCCCAAGCTGTGGTTCCATTTTACCCTTCAAATAGATTCATTTCTACTCCTTCCTATTTTCTGTTGTTGATAAACAAGCTTTCTAGGATTCTTCTTTTGATTTTTCCTTCTTCATTGGCCACCATTTTTACGTTTTCCCGTTGAGGACTATGCCGAAGTTCTGAAACCAACAGATGAAATTGACATTAAGTATGTGTCAAAATTAGAAGCTTATAAGACGTGGAGAAAAAGGAACAGTGAAGCATTGATGATTTTGTATGCTTCTTTATCAGATAGCTTGGTCGATCAATATAGCGTGATTAAAAGTGCCAAAGTGTTGTGGGAAAAGATTTGCCATGATTTTGCCAGAAAGAAAGAGAATTTGCAGCGAAATGCAGAAGAAGCATTGATTTGCGTTAAGAAATCTAAGACAGAAATGGCAGACGAATATATCGGACGCGTGCAAGGATTGGTCAACACTTGCAAGTCATTGGGACTTACGCCTTTCGATGCCCAAATTGCCAATCATGCGTTAAGAGGACTGAAGGGCGACGAATATGACGTCGATTAAAAAATCTTAATTGGCAAAGGAACGATAAAACTTGATGATGTACGAGAACAGTTGCGTTTGAAAATAGGCAAAAAGGAAAAATAAGCGAAAAAGAGAGTGAAAAGTTGTGTAAAACCATACCAAAAGCGAGATCACCTGTTACAACATTTGGAGGACTCAAATACGCATTGACCATTATTGACGATTTTAGTCGAAAATTGTTTTGTCGACTTTTGAATGCGAAAAGTGATGCAAAGAAAGAATTGGAGAATCTTATCACTTCTTTTGATCGGACTGGGAAAACGGTCAAACGTTTAAGAAGTGATAATGGTGGAGAATTTATCGACAAAGAATTGAGCGATTTCTTGACCAAGAAGGGGACTAGACACAAATTTACAACTGCCTACTCTCCCGAGAGTAATGGGATTGCCGAGAGGTGGAATCGTACAGTAATCGAGAGCGCGGCATTATGGTAATTGATGTGGAATTACCATCCGGATACTGGGGAGAAGCAGTAAAATGCGCAACGTACGTGAAGAACGCCTCGTATAATTCCAAAATCGACATGACGCTATTGGAGAAATCGAACGGTCAAAAACCAAATATCAAGTTCTTTCGAAGATTCGGATGTTAGGCATTCACATACATCGAATCAAACAAACGCGCAAAAATGGGGGCAAAGGCCGAAGAAGAAATATTTATTGGGTACTCGACAAAAAGAAAGGCCTATCGAGTTTATTTGCCTAGATTGGACATTATTGCTGAGACATGTGACATAACTTTTAAGGAAGAGAAAAACGGATACGAGAAAAATCCCAAAGAAGACAACAAAGACAAATATAATTTTATTAAAATTTATTATGACGATCGTGAGATAGTTGCGGAAGAAATTCACAAACCGGAAGTTGCAAACTTAGATGAAAATCACGAACCGGAAGTCGCAGATTTAGAAGAAATTGTTGAAAACGTTGGAGAAGAGCGCGAAAACGAACCAGAAATCACAGAAAGAGGTGCATTAAACGGACCGGAAGTCGAAGAAATCGTTGCTGATAACGCCGTGGAAGTTGATCCAAGAAATCAAGCGCAACCGGAAGTGGGAGTTGGAAGACGAGGACGCAAGAAAGGTTCAACAAAAGAGGTTGTTGCAGTCAGAAATCACCTAGAGCGACAACGGAACGAAGAAGATTTAATAGTGCAAGGAGTACGAAGGTCGGATCGAAATCGAGACCGCGAAATTCAAAATGGAAACCCAGAATACGCAATGTTTTTTGGAAACAATCCTGAACCAAACAACTTTGATGAAGCGAGGAAGAGTACCGATTGGAGGGATTGGAAGAAGGCAATGGACGCGGGAGTTGGCGTCCATGAAAAAGCATAACGTATGGGAATTGGCGGAATTACCAAAAGAGCGACGTGCGATCAAAAGTCGCTGGGTATTCAAACGGAAGCTTGGGGCGAACGGGACGGTGGAACGTCATAAAGCAAGACTTGTGGCTGTGGGATATTCTCAAATCCCATATGAAGATTACCACGATACATTTTCTCCAGTAACGCGAAGCGAAACTTTAAGAATCCTAGTCGATCATGCAGTGCGAAATGAAGCGACAATTAAGCAGTATGACGTCACCACGGCATTTTTACACGGAGATCTTGAGGAGGATATCTACATAATGCAATCTCCTGGCTATGAAGGCAAGAAAAATCTCGTGTGCAAGTTAAAGAAATCGATTTACGGACTAAAGCAAGCCAGTCGCCAGTGGTATGAGAAGTTGAAGGAAATTTTGCTGAAGAATGGCTTCTCTGAGTCACCGTCGGACCCGTGCCTGTTCTTCAAGAAGGTAAGGAGAGACTTTATTTATTTGGGAGTGTACGTTGATGACGTTATTTCGGTGTCGAATAACTCAAAATTTGAATTGCGTGAAACCGAAAACATTCGAAGAGACATTGATTTGAAAGATATGGGATAAATCAATTATTTATTGGGCCTGGAATTCGAAGATACGAAAAAGGGAGGGCTTTAAGTTCATCAGAAAGAATACGTCAAGAAACTATTGAAATATCACCAGATGGAAAATTGCAACAAGAAATTGACTCCTCTTGATCCGAATCAGAAAATCGATGAAACGAAAGATTGTCCGAATGTTGATCCATGCATAGTAGGACAATTAATGTATTTATGCACTAACACGAGGCTGGATATTAGTCATGCAGTAAGTGCATTGGGGCAATTCAACAAAGAGCCGAAATTGTTACACGAAAACGCACTAAAACGCGTTTTGTGCGCAACAAGCGATTATGGGTTAATTTTTAATAAAGATGGGAATAAGATGGTCGGTTATTGCGACGCGGGATGGAATCAATCCAGAGACGCAAAATCGTTTGAGGGATATATCGTGCTACGTGGAAAGAATGTAATTTCTTGGAAGGCCAGCAAGCAGACGCGTGTTATGGAGTCTACACAAGAAGCCAAACTTGGAGCGTTGTCAGGGCCTATCAAAGAAATCACGTGGGTAAAGGAAATTTATTCGGACATGGGATGCGAAATTGGTAAAGACATTCCACTTAGAACAGATAGCATGAATGTTCTTCAGCGCATAGTGGGAGGAATAACGAAAAAGAAGCGATCAAAATATTTAAACAGGCAGTTTTATTTTGTCAAGGAAGACATTGAACGAGGAAATTTCATGTTAGAGCACGTGGCATCCAATGAAATGATCGCAGACTTCTTGACAAAGGCGTTGAGTGAAAATAAGATAAAAAATAATTTAAAGCAATTTAATTTATTTTAAAAAATTGTTTATTTTCGAAAGGTACAAATTGTGAAGGTTTAATATTTTTTTATGATGTTCATAGTAAAGGGGGAATTTGTGATGTAATACTATGAATTATCATCATATTATGTTAACATTGTAGATCACGTGACAAGGGCCAGTGCTTTGAAATGATATATAAGCACAGTTGGGCATTGTACTGATCACTCTTGTTCTTGTATTTGGTTCAGTCGAATAAAGCAGAATCAATCTAAAAGTAAAATGTGTTGTCGTACTTCCGGATCTCCAACAGAACTCCGATTAAAATATATTAAAACAAAAGTCCGTTTATTTCCATATAATCTACAACAATACAAATCCATCAAAATTCACCAAAAACTTCTCAAACTTCTAAACCATTTCACAATTTATTTTCTTATAAAAGAATTTCATTTTTATCAGTTTTATTTATAAGTTCTGGAAATAAATCAGAAATCCAAAATGAAACATTAAAAATATGTCAATTTGATTTTGGATTTAAAATTTGCTGGATTAGTACCTCTTTTACTTCTTCTATAATTTTAACAACTTGCTTAATACTTGACAAAAGAAATATCCACAGTTCCTGATAATTTTAAAAAATTTGTATTTCTAACGTAAATCCAAACATCAGCTTTGTAGATATGAAAAAAGATGATAAATATCGATTTTTACGTGATGTCAAGTTTAGCTTCAAATAAATCTGTTTGTTTTGATCGCCGATTGGGAGAATATAGGTATATTTGAGATGGTCAGATTCAGCCTACCACAGCATCAAAAATCCAAAAAATCCTGGACAAAATCACAGAACAACACACCCAAAATATTATTTCCCATTCAATTTAAATTTTATTTTCCATACCATTATAATTTTAACCTATATTGAAACCTGGGAATCTTTTATTACATTCTTTGAATTGATTTTTCCATATTTTCCACAAACAATTTCATAAATGCTCGCGCAGCCCAAGCAAAAAAAGGAAAAAAAAAAACATAAATTTAAAAAAAGTTTAAATTGCAACCGAGGAAAACAACAGTTAATATTTTATTCATTGCACTTTCCCTCTTCAGAAATGCAAATCTGATCGGGAGATTTTTTTTATTCTTTTCATATCTTTTTAATGTTCCATTGTATTCTATTTAATACAATGCGAAACCAACAACTTGTATCCGTGTCTTGGATTTCTAAGGTAATATAACTATAAGAAATAGTGTTTGTGTATTAAACACATCATAATCTGATTTCTATAACTAAATATGAAATTTTTAGTGTTTCTTGGGCTCTTTACTGTTATAGATGCTGGTTATGGCCCATGTCCTTCAATTAATCTACCAAAAGAGGACAATTTTGATTTTTTAAAGGTAAATAATATTTTTTCATTTTATTTTAAACTATCGTTCCATTAATTTTCTGTTATAAGACTCAAGGTGGAACTTGGTATTTAACTCATATGACCAATTTTGAGATTGGAAAAGACATCGACGAATCTATCGGATGTACGAATAAAGTGGTTGTGTTTAGCGATGATTTGAAGAGTTACAATTACGTTAGTATGGGATTTCCACAGTTGTAAGTTGACTAGAATCTGTTAGTCGTTTGATCAAAGTTGAAATGGCAATGCTGATACTGGGGAAGGATTGATAGTGATTAAGTCTGTTTTAGCCTGAAAGGATAAAGAATTGGCCAAGAATTTGGCAGTTACAAGCAAAAAGTTGTGTCTATTCGTCTTTTTAGCAAAGTTAACGTTTTTTGATAATAAATTGCCTGACCAGGCCATGATTGTGACCAGATTTAACATGGATTCGTTGTTCTATAAAAAAAATTTAAATGTTTAAATGAAAGCAAAAATGGATTTCATTCTTGATGTTTTTTTTGTTTTTTATTTTCAATAAAAAAATCTTTTAAATAAAAATAGTTTCATTTCTTAAGTGAAATTTTTGTTTTTAATAAAAAAAAAAACTTTGGGTTACTAACGAAAAACTAATTTTAATTAAAAACAAAATTTTCAATGAAAAATTTCACTTTCCAATGAAAAACTTCCACTTCATGCAAAATTTGCATTTTTAAATAAAAATCTCCTTACTGCGGAAAATATAGTTTTAAAAAAACCAACAAAAGAATGTTACTGTATATATGGCCAGTAGAATAAGTCTCTTTAAACAATTGTGATTTCTAACACAAAGAAACCTAGAATTTACTTCATACGCCAGATAAACTTTCATAAATTAAGTTATGCAGGAGAAAAAATTCACAAATGCACAAACAAAATCACAAACTAAAATATTTATTTCTGCCTGCTAAACATTTTTTTAAACAAAATAACTGAAGGACCAATGTTTTTTAATTAGTTATTACCGTCAAATCCACTTAAAGCATTAATTACATCTCAAATTTCATTAGCTGGATCGAGTGCAAAATGCAGTCTTTTGACATTTACCCTAATATTATTACATTTTTACCGATATAAGTCGGATAAATGTAAAACTTTAAGCCACTTTATAAAGCAACGTAACATACGGAATCTATTTATGTCTTCGGTAAACAGAATACCTAATGAATTGAACTATATCCCTGACTCGCCCCATTGACACCCAATCTCGCTTATAAACCCAAGTCCTATTTTACTAACAAATAATGGCATTTGATAATGACATTTTAGAGTGTAAAATCTTTACAGTATAATTATTAATTAAAATTTGCCATTCTTTAATGTCACACATCTTTGCTCACCATTATACCTCACTACTCATACATCTATATCGTTTTGACCCCTTCTGGGAAAAATCCTGCTCATTGCTAACCTTTAAAAAATAAATCAAGGAAATATGAACGGAAAAGAATAAAATAGCATTTTTGTCTTTGTTACTTAACGAGCATATTATGAAAATATTATGCTTTAGATTTATGAATTCAAAATTTCTTGGGAAAAAACTGAAAATAGCACCATGACAAAATCTTAAGTGGAAAATGTTGTACTGAGTACCAAACTAAGAATATACTACATATAATTTAATTACATATAATTTAATTACATATTTACGGTAATTATTCTAAGAAATTATCATTTTATTTTCAGAAAAGATATCACCCATTTCAATTTAACGGCAGATGTCGACCTGAACAACGAAAACAAGAGAAATTTCACATTGCGATTCTCAGGCGACATCAGTTGGAAAATCGGACCTGTTTATGTCGTGGAAACCAATCCAACTCAATACACACTTCATTGGCAATGTTTTATTCTAAATAATCAACGAGTCGGTAACTAACTTATTCCATTAACTTTATCTAAACCTAAGTGCAGTCTGCAAATTTTTGATGGTATCGCTCAACCGCTCCCTCTTTCCTACTTTTTTTTCCATGTCTCCTTTTCTTTAATCCAGATTCCAGGTAAGTTTGCGAATTCCAGCTTTTATGTGCAATAACGTGAAGTTAGTTTTTTTGTTACAAATGTACTGTGGGGGGGGGGGGGGGGGATTGATTGTATCAAATATAAAAAAACTAAACAGAATAATTTGCTGAATGGTTTTTGTGGGAATTTTAAAAGGTTAAAGAAGAAATTAGGAAATTATTTAATGTCATTTTGAAAATTTTTTAAAAAATTGCTCAGTTGTTTTTCTGGGAATTGTCGGTGTGTTGAGATGATGTCAGAGAAGGAATTGAATTGAAGTCGAATAAATGTAGAGTTTAGTCAAATGTGTTGTAAATTTAATCAAATTCGGTAAGTTTGGTCAATTTGGTGGAATCTAATTAAATTTGTTAGTAAAGATGAAATTTTAGTTTAGTTAATGTTAATGCCTATCATTTGGAGCAAATTAAATTAACTTAGTGCAAATTTTACTGCATATTTAATTGTTAGAGTGCAAGTTAAGTGCGAATTTGATGTAAATAGAGTCTATTTATGTTTGTTGCACTAAATATGTTTGTCTATTTAATAGACAAACATATTTAGTGCAAATTTGATGTAATTAGACAAACATATTTAGTGCAAATTTGATGTAATTAGACAAACATATTTAGTGCAAATTTGGTATATTTTATGCAATTTAGTAAAATTATGGACAAATTTTTGAGTAGGTTAAATTAAATGCAAATTTAGTTAGTTTAATTGCAAATTTAGTTAAATTAAATGCAAATTTAGTTAAATTAAATGCAAATTTAGTTAAATAAATGCAAATTTTGTTAAATAAATGCAAATTTAGTTAAATAAATGCAAATTTAGTTAAATAAATGCAAATTTAGTTAGATTGAATGCAACTTTAATACAAATTTTGTCACTGTTAAGTACAACGTTTGGCAATACTGATACAAATACATTTAAAAAATAATTAGGCAAATAAAATTCAATTAAATTTATCTAATCCTATCAGATATAAATTTAGATACAGCTTTACAGCAAAAATAAATTTCTCATTGCTAATTCCATTCCATTTCCACAATGATCACTTAAACGGGAAAAAAAAAATCACTTTTCAAATAAAAAACGGTCCAGCAAATCTTCACACCATCATCATTTATACTTTATAGCTAACCCCAAACCACATTTTATTGACAGAAATTTTATTCATTCATCCTCTCACACCTCGTTGCCATTCATGACTTCGACTTTGAAATCACATTTTTTTCTTCACTCAACTGAAATCAAAAACTCATAAAATAAACCAAATACGCATAACCTTATAATTTAATTAAACACTTTTCACGATTATTGAAATAACATTTGATCCTTTATTTTTTTTCATCAGAAAATTTCCTGCTCTACAGCCGGACCAAAAATATCGACGATGCCATTGTTGAAGATGTGAAGAAAAAACTTCCCACAATTGTCCCGCAAGCTACGGGTAATTTGGCACCGATAACTCGTTGCGCCAATTGAAATTTGCAAGCTGAGACTTGAAAATTAAAAGGAAAAAAAATAAAAACGTTTTATTTATGGCGTGATTTTTGTAAGCGTGGGAGTTAAATTAAAGGTTTTGAATGTTTTAAAGCGTTTTTCTCGAGGGTTATTTTGATCGTAAGTAGACTTGTCAGTACGGATTAACTCTTTAAACACGGCATTTCACACATTGCTTCACGCCATCTTCGCAAATGTGAGAAAAAAGAAACACCCTGACCTTGAGACACGCAGGATTCCTAATCAAGTGGATTTTTAAAATTTTTTTTATTTTAAGAAGAAATTTAATTTTTAACATTTTGTATTTGATTTACTCGAAATTTCTTTTTTATCAAAATATTTATATCGGATTAAGAAATTTGTAATAAAATATTCAGTTTGGAAGTTTGAAAAGGATTACGATTAAATAAATCCGATTAAAAATGATGTGAGAAGACAAAATGTGAAAACTATTTCCTTTCTTACTTACTTTCCTCGCATTAAATAAAAAAATCCAACAGACAGTCCAAATTTGGCTCCAATCATCGAATAGTTACGTCTGGATCGCCTAAACCCTGATCGACTCCAAAACATCACAATCCAAATCACAATTTTTATACTTCAATTTTAAATACAATACTAACTTAAAAAATTAATGCTTTAATAACAATGATTTAAAAAATAGTTAATTTATTATTTCAATAGAAATAAAACAACATAAAGTCGTTCGTTTTTTAACGGTTGCACTAGAAGAAACTATGCCCTCTAACCACAACGACTGAAATGGCTGCTCACATGCGGCTCACGTTGTCATCATGGAGTCTTGGCAGTCTAATACGCATTGTAGTGTTTGTAAACTCGATTCAACTAATCTGTACGACAAGAATGAACCCTTACGAAACATATCCGCACCTGTACAAACTCGCAATTGATGCTTATTTGGACGAAAACTGGGATTCGTGCATCAACTATATGTTATCTGCATTAGATGACTATAAATTCTACAGATCGAGTCTAATTCATTGTAGAACTCACTGTAGAGATGACAACGATACTCCGATGTTGCCGGCCGAAACGAAAGTTGAGGAAATTGAATTTTATGCGGCGTCGGTACGTCATACTTTGTGTCTACTGAAGTGCAAGCAAAATAGACTGGGGTTGAGACCCTACGAACTTGTGGATCCGAAAGTAGATCAAGATTTTCAGAAGAAAATTCCGTATGAGTATTTGCAGTTGTGTTATTTCAAGGTAAGAAAAACGTGTTTGCCTTGTTAACGAAGGTTGAGTTTTTATAAATTCTAATATATCGTTAAAATATAATTTTATTTGAAAAATATACAGTTTTCAGTAAAGAAATTTCACTTCAAAATTACTAAATGAGAAACTTGAAATTTTAATTGAAAAATATCAATTTTTAAGTTAGAAGGTTTATTTTTTAAATGAAAGTTTAATTTTTAAATAAAAGGTTTTTAAATTGTTAAAATTTAATTTTTTAAGTTTATATTTGATTACATTTTTAAATGAAGTGTTAATTTCTCAAATAAAAGTTTCATGTTGAAACTAAACAAATTATTTCTTAAATGAAAAACTTAATTTTTTTCAGAAAAATTTTATTATTTTTACAGAGATATTTTTTTAATTCAAAAATAAATTTTCTTTCCTGAAAAACAAATATTTACGTTAAAAAATTTCACTTTTCTTTCTACTGAAGGTTCAATTCCTTTATATTCTATTTTATTTTTTGAGGTGAATAATGTTTAACGACCCTGACGTTAAAATATTTCCTTTAATTCAATTCTACAATGTCAGGGCCGGCCCAAGACATTGATGCACTGGACAGTAGGAAGTTCCCCCCCCCCCCCCCCCCCCGCCACAAAAAAAAAAAAAAGAAAACAATAAAGTCAAGTGACTAGTTCTTTTTTTTTTTAAAATAAATTTTACTTTTAAAAAATTTTACTAAAAATTTATTGGAAATTAAATAAATTTTTAGTAAAATTTATTTTAATTTGCTTTAATTTACTAAAATTTGCAAAATTTTGCACAAATTTTCGAAAATTTTCGAAAATTAAAATGCACTTTTGGTTGCCAGCACCCCTCAATCCCTGGCGCTCCAGGCAACCGCCCGCCTAGCCCGACACTTCAGCCGGCCCTGTGAGCTGTAGAAATAAATTTGAAAACAAAACTCATAAGGTGCAGAGTATTTTAAACTCAGGATTTTAATTTTAACAGCTGGATAAGCACTTTCAACTTTACAACCGGATATAAACATGAGACTTGTTTCACCCCCCACCCCACCCCCCACTTCCAAAAAAAATTTAAATCATCATCATTGTCTTTATTCAATTAGAAATGTTGTCATTCTTTTTTCCATCGCATAACAAATTTACGCGATCGGTCGAACGAAGTGAATAAAACTAAATTTCAACTTAATTACCAGACCAGATCATCCGTTAATTCACTTTTAATCGAAATTCGACGACTATTTTTAAACTGGTCGCGTGGAATATAAAAACGTTGCAAATGTCTGTTACGGGGCTGGGGTGAAATACGACAAGTTGTTATCGTTTTTGATGTTTCGCTGCTGCTTTTATGCGCGCAACTCGTGTTTTTGACAATCCAGACAAAGAGCTGCGAGATGCGGCGAAGAATAATGAGATTTGTTTTTGTTTTAGACGTCGAAACATTATTTTTTCCCCAGTCTGAAATTGAAAGGAGTGGCTCCCATAATCAAGGTAACATGAGATGCTATTGATTTATAGATTAGGCCTAAGTCTCAACATCATCTCGAGTTGCTCCGAATATCATTTTTCCCGTAACGGGAGGAGAAAAAATGAGAGAAATTTGGATTTTTATAAATGCAATTTCGCTAAGAATAAGGACGAAGTTGAAAACAATGCGGTGTGAAATGTGAATTAGAGGTGTTTGAAAGGGGATTTTTGTTTTGATATACGGCCGAGGGATATCTTGATTTATGGAGGGTGTGAGCTAATTGCTCATTATGGTTAGAGATGGATGCAAGGATTGCAGATAGCAATGGATACAGATATACTTGTGGTTAATTTTGAAGAAAAAAAATATGGAATAAGTTGGAAATGGTCCTTCGGTGTAAAATATTTGGGTGTTTATTGTTAAAATATTGAATGTAATCGTGATGTGACATTAAAAAGAGTTGGGAAAGGGGTTTCAGAGGTAGTCGGAAGCGGGACAGTAGTTTTAAATGTATTGGTAGAGAATCAACAAAAGGTTGTTTGTTTGTTTGATGTAAAATACATACCAAATTTCTCAAAGAATTTAATCAGCCTGGGAAAAGCAGATCGTCAGGGATGTCGAATTGATTTCAGTTAAAAAGTTTTCTATTTACTCAATTGCTCAGCAAATAAAATAGTTTTTATTTAAAGTAATTCAGTTTTCAAATATGGTTTTGGCGAATTTTTATTGTGACCGACTGTAATGACGGTACTTCTATACCGAAACCTCGCAAAATCTCTCACCCGCAGCACCCAGAGTGAGGTTTTGTTGAGTTGTGGGAATCTGTGAGTTGATTAATAGTGAAATATCTCTGGACATAGATCAAACGTGATGGCAGTAATTGTCGCGGTAATTTATTCCTCCATACATTATGCTTGCGCACCCCTCGAGGCAACATTAACTAGTATAAAAGGTTTCATACTTTCAATTTTTTTTTTAAAGTTTGGATTCAAGGTCGATACAGATCTCATCAATCCCTCCACTTTATTCCCAAAAATGGTAACATGACACAACAATGGAGTTATATCGTGTAAAAACTGACAAGAGAAGAGACTTCTTATTAACTTCTCACCGGCTCCTCGGGCAGTCCGTTTTACAGCATGATCAGCCATCATTAGGCCTAATTCAAGTGTAGATTCGAAAAGAAAAGTAGGCAGAGTTTCGTTTTCGAGCATCCGCAATAATTTCGGCGTAAAATTAGCAAAAACAAAATGGATGGGTTTTTCACGCCCGTCCAATAGCCCTCGGTCCCAATTTTACGCCTCGACGAGGCTTATACGTTGGACTTCACCGAACAGATGGCGCACATGCGCGCTGCAGCTTTGGTAGAAGCAAAAGGACGTTGAGTTTTTACGAATCGGTTTGGCAAGAGCCAAATGAAGACGACAGACGCTCACTAATCACACGTTTGTACGAGGAAGCCAAGCCATAAATTAGGGCGTTGATGACGTCACACGTGTGAAATATTTGGGGGCAAATGAAATTGTTTGAAGAAGCGGGGAAAAAAATGGCCACATGGGAACCTACATGTGGTGGAAACGCAATACCCAGACTTGTTGGGCGGAAATCAACTTAGAATTTGTCGTCCTTTACTAATTGGAGGGGTTAGGGTTACTTATTTAAGTCTCGAAAGTATTCGACGGCGTCGCCATTTTATGTGAGACTTAATCCGCATTAGCGCCCATTTATATGCAACGCAACGAGCTTTAAGGCGATGGAGAGGAAAAAAAGGTAGTTTCAGATAAGGTCGAGGAATTCAATGATGGATTGTTTCAACAAGACAAGAATATTCCCCCCCAAGGCAACCAACAACATAAAACTCGAAGCTGATTTCAGAGAGTAAACTGTTACTATTGTTGAGTAATAATCAGTGGTCTATGGCTAACTGAAATGTGCCTGAACTGAGAAAATTTAAGATGAAAATAAAAAAATTAGCAGAAATTTATAAAATTTAAGAAAGATTTTGTAACAATTCATGAAAATTCAAGAGAGATTTGCAAAAGTTCAAGAGATGGCTCGAAAAATTCGATAACGGCGGCAAATTTAAGTTGGAGAAAAGTGCAATAATTCAGAACACCAAAAGTTGCTCAAATTAAACAGATAATTGCAGTTATTTGGAAAAAAGCTGCAAAAATTTAAGATGAAACTCGAAAAAAAATCAGATTTAATTTCATAATTTCAATAAACGCATTCAATAAGTTTTGGAACGTATAAAGGAAATTGAAGCCATTTTGTCTATGGCCTAGTTACACCACTGACAATAACGTAAATCAATGTAAATAATCGAGTCTTGATGACAACTTGATTGTTTGAAACAACGGTTTTGGCTGCTTGCAACACCATACAGATGTGGCAAAGACAAAGTCAAACTGCCTCCCTTTGCTAAACAAATCAATAAAGAGGAAAATACCGGCGCCATGTTGAAACTTGGCACGTAAAAAAAGTGAAAAGTTTATTTTTTCAATGCTAATCCAAACACATGTCGGTTGCTTTAATTAAACTCTTGGATAAACAGTCGAGGGTGCATTTTTAGCCGGCAGATTTGCAAAACAGCGTTGGGCGCGATGTAAACAGGTTGATAATGAGAGACCCGGTGTCATAAAGAAGAGAAAAATCTGATCAGATTATAAGCCCAAGGAATTTTGGGTTGGAAACCGTTTGCGGTAAAATATGAAGTGACGTTAATGAAGCCGAAGCCAACTACAACTGGCCATCGCCGGTCACCTCTGAACCGAACGTCACCTCCGACTTAACCGAAAGAGAAGAATTTCGACTCGTATTAAAAATTCCATTAATGTAATCGTTCACAAAGTTTGAAGAGAAAGATAGAATGCAGTTTGGTTTCTATTTATACAGGTAAAGTATATTTAAAAATGCAGTGTTTGATGTTTGCCGCTGTTTCTGCAATCGAGAAATATCTCTTCGGCTGTAAACACCGTCGTTAGATCAATAAGCAATTTCGTCTGTGCTACTTACAGTATATGTACAATTGATTTGCCAACTAAATTATATTGTTTCATTTTGCCAGCAGCTACAATGTCAGTTAGATGTCCGTGCATTTGGCACTTGGTGACGCAAATGTTACTAAAAATAATTTTAATTATTTGTAATTATATTTGTATCAAATTTTAGCACTATAGTGTTAAAAATGTTTTTGATGAAATTAAGCTGTTTATGTTTGAAAAATGGTTGTTTTAATTGGAAATTTAAATTAAATGAAGATTTTGATTTTTGATTTTAATTTTAAATCAAACATTGCTTATATGTAGGGTATGGATTTTTCGGGTTAAACTCGAAAATACCCGATTTTTACCCCTTGAACCGATTTTTGGAAAATCGAGTTGAACCCGATAAAACCCGAAAAAATAAATTTTTGGGTTTGCTCTTGATCTTGATTTCCACATATAAATTGCATAG
>JAQIXT010001527.1:0-15159 GCA_034700445.1 Stenotaenia linearis
GTTGAATGAAATTTATATTTTGATTTTTTTTTTTATGGACAAATTTTTTTTAAATGAAAAGAAATTTTTTTACGATAAATTTATAAAAATTTTTTAAATAAATAAGAAAGTTAAGTTTTATAAATTTTATGAATTTTTTTTTCAAAATTATAAATTTTTTCACTTAATTTTCCTATAATTTATAAATTTTTCATTTTTTTTCCTCAAAATTTATGAAATTTTTACATTAAATTTTTAAATTAAAAATTTACAAATTTAAATTTTTTTTCATAAAATCTGTAATCTTTCTTCGTTTTAATAATTTTTCCAAAATTTGGATTTTTAATTAATTTTTATTTTATTATTTCAGATAAACCTGAAAAGACAAATTTATCGCAGTTTTGTCACTGGCTCATTCTAAATGCCGTAAACCAAGAAAAATTTCTGGAGAAGAGTCCAACAACGCATGAATTATATAAAGTATTTTTTAAAAAACATATTTTTCATTATAATTAATTACTTAATTAATTAATTTGTATTTATAGGTATTGAACGAAATGGCGTTGGCCGTTGGTGCTGTCAGACTATTTGTTTACGATTTAGAAACAGTAGCAGAGACGCATCGGATAAAAGTCGAAGACAAAACGTAAATGAAGGTTTTTTTTTTTAATGGATTGTGCTGTGATGAGCTTTTAATAGTGTTAAAGTGTGCAAAACAAACGTTTTGATTGAAATAATTGTTGAAACTAACAAAAACGGTTGGTTTAATACAAAATATTAATTGAAATAATGAAAAACAACTGATTTAATGCGTAAAGGTTACAGAAAACAATGAAAAGCGACCGTTTTTATATGAAAAAATATTGTTTTAATACAAAAACGTTGTTTAAACAATGAAAAACGTTTGTTTTAATACCAAATAAAACTGTTTTACCGTATGAAGTTGACTAAAAACAAAGAAAATGATTGTTTTTATCCAAATAATGTTGTTTTAATATAAAAACTCAAAAACATATTGAAACTAAGTAAAACGTTTGTTTTAATACAAAAATTTAATTAAATCAAAGAGAAACATCTATTGTAGTACAAAAATAACTTAAAACAACGAAAAACGATTAAAGTCAATCAAAAAAATTAATTTTAACATCAAAAACTTATCAGCGCAATCAAAAAAAATTAATTTTAACATCAAAAACTTATCAGCGCAATCAAAAAAAATTATATTTTTAAAATCAAAAACTAACACTTTTATTATTTCCACATTCCACAGATTATGGATCAACTTCAACCACATCAAATCACACGTTCTCTTCCAACTCGCATTCAACTTCCTCCCAAACACTTACTCGTACACAAAAATAACGCCCAAAATCGAAATAACAGTCGGAAAACCAGAATTGTAAAATATTTTATTTTTATTCTAAACAATTTATACATCAATCATTTATTTTATTACTTTCAGAGAACAACAAGTTTTGGCGGTCGTGGACAGTGTCGAACCATCAGCTCGTTATATTTGCAAAATAGTTTCGGCTGTCCAGACATTTTTAGACACCTTACATTAGTAATTAACACATTTTTTTTATTGTTTCATTATTTTATTCTATGAACTTTTTGTATTATTTGATTAAACTTCATTTATTCGTATGATTTTTGTGTTGTTTTTTTCCTTCATCGGATAACGGGCATCGCTGTAGCTGCTTTGGTATCGGTTGCGTCTGAATCACGCCAAAGTTGCGTTACGGTCTTGATTTGGGTGTAGAAGTTGATTCCCTGGGTTGAAAGGGTTAAAAAGGAGAGATTTGTTAGTGATGATGGTTGTTGTAGTGAAATTCCGAACAAAAAAATTTAGCGAAATTATTTCTTAAGGTAGTTTTTTTGATTTTATGATTTTTTTGGTGAAATAAATTTATTATAGTGAGATTTTTATGAAATAATTTCGTTATATCGAGTTTTTTAGTGAAATCATTTCATTATATCGAGTTTTTTAGTGAAATCATTTCATTATATCGAGTTTTTTAGTGATATCATTTCGTTATATCGAGTTTTACAGCGAAATAAATTCATTATAGTGAGATTTTTTTGAAATAATTTCGTTATATCGAGATTTTTTTGAAATAATTTCGTTATATCGAGTTTTTTTTAGTGAAATAATTTCGTTATAAAGAAAATTATTCACAAAACAACTCAACAAGACTAAATTATTTCACTAAAAACTCGATATAATGAAAAAAACTTGAAATAATAAAATTACTAAAAATTATATCGTTACATTTGGGTTCGTTATAACGAGGTTTTAACTTTTAACCAACTTACGGCTTTTCCATAAAAATTCGAGTCTCCTAAAAACGACGCTTTCGAGCCAGTAAACGAAAACATGGGCAACGGAACGGGTATCGGAACATTAACCCCAACATTTCCCGCTTCGATTTCTTGAGAAAACTTCCTGGCCGTCGCTCCATTGGTCGTAAAAACCGCCGTACCGTTTCCATACGGATTCTCATTGACGAGTTTTATCGCCTCATCGAGTGTATCGACATTCAAAACCACCAAAACCGGACCGAAAATTTCTTCTTTGTAACATTTCATTTTTGGCTTTAAAAAAAAAAAAAAAAAAATTTAATTTCCGTATAAATTTATGCAAATTTTTTGCACAAATTATATTTACATTCACGTTGCTCAAAACAGTTGGTCCCACGAAATTTCCTTTTTCGTATCCGTCCACTTTGATGTTCCGACCGTCCAAGTCACATTTCGCGCCTTCGTCCACTCCACTTTGGATCAAACTCAAAATCCGTTTTTTCGATTCGGGAGAAATGACCGGTCCCAAGTCGGTTCCGGCTACATGTCCAGCGTTTACTTTTAATTTCTTCGCTCTGTCGATCAAATCTGGGACCCATTTTTGGGCGTCGCCGACGAATACTGCTGTTGATAGAGCCATGCAACGCTGACCGGCGGCTCCGAATGCTGCACCAACCAACTGAAAAATAATTTTTTTTTTTTTTTTTTTTAAATTTTGGGAATTTTAATTAAAAATTTGTTAAATATTTGCAAAATTTCAAAACAAAAATTAATTTTTTGCAAAATTTATTTGAATTTTCATCGAATTTGACAAATTTTCTTTGAAATTTCATTAAATTTGACAAATTTTCCACATAAATTACTGAAATTTTCACCTTTTTTTTGCAGAAATTACTATTTTTATATAAATATTTTGTTTTATTTTTAACCACGTGAATAATTCTCACTTGATTTAACGTATGTTCCTTATTCGCATCTGGCATAATAACTCCGTGATTCTTCGCACCCATATTCGACTGAACCCTTTTCCCATTTTTCGATCCGCGATCATAGATGTGTTTACCCTAAAAACAAATAATATTAAAAAAAAAAAAAAAAAAATTATTTTCAAACCTACCACTTTATCTGACCCAACAAATGATATGGCTCTGATATCCGGATGATCACAAATGAAATTAACAGCTGAAAAAACAAAAAATTTGGAAAACATTGTGGAAAATTAATTTTTAAAAATTATTATTAAGCAAAACAATAATTTAATTAACCTTCTTCTTGTCCATGGATGACATTGACTACACCATCAGGACACCCAGCTTGTTGGAGTAGCTCCATGAGCATCATGCACGCGCCGGGGTCTCGCTCCGAAGGCTTCATTACGCATGTGTTGCCACATACCATTGCCATAGGAAACATCTGGGGAATGAAGTTTGTGCTTTTACAATTAAATGTTGGTGAATTTGTTTTTATTTTGATGAAATTTGATGAGTTTTGTTTAAATTTGGTTTGAATTTGATGGAATTTGATAAGTATGGTTTGAATTTTGATGAATTTTCGTTGAATATCCATTGAATTTGATAATTGTCTTTTGATTTTCATTGAATTTGAGAATTGTCTTTTGATTTTCATTGAATTTGAGAATTGTCTTTGGATTTTCATTGAATTTGACAATCATTCTTTGAATTCTCATTAAATTTGATGAGTTTTCTTTGAATTTTCATTAAATTTGATCAGTTTTCTTTGAATTTTTATTAAATTTGATCAGTTTTCTTTGAATTTTCATTAAATTTGATGAGTTTTCTTTGAATCTTCATTAAATTTGATGAATTTTTAAAAAATCCTCCTTCAACTTCATGAATTATCTTTGAATTTTCGGTAATTCTACATAAATTCAAACTAAATCCATCAATTTGAATGAAAATTCAAAAAATAAATCAATCAAATGTAACAACAAATCAAAAAAATGACCAAATTTTAATGCAAATCCAAAAAAAAAATTCACAAATGACTTGTGGACACATTTTCAATCACAAATCAATGTAACAATACCCAAAGTGGTATCATAGCTGGAAAGTTGAACGGTGTGATACCAGCCACAACGCCGAGCGGAACTCGAAAACTGACTGTATCCATATCTTTAGCAATGCTTGGTAAGGATTCACCAAGTTGGAGTGACGTAATACTGCAACAGTGTTCCACCACCTCTTGATATTTGAATTAAAAGAATGCATAAGCTAAAACTGGTCAATGGGTTTGGAATTATGGGTAGAAACTTACGTAAACCTCTGAGAACATCTCCTTCTGCATCTATTAATGTTTTTCCTTGTTCAGTTGTGATGTTTTGAGCTAAATTTTTCTAGAGAATTAAATTTTAGTTAGAAAAAAGGTAAGTTAAAGTCATTAGAAGTGCAGGGCCTGATGAGTTAGGTAATGTTTGTTGGTGTTTCTAGTGTTTGTACAAGTTTTTTTGTTTTTTTTTTTCATTTTTTAAAAATTCTTTTCTAATTTGCTTTTATTTAATTTTTTTTTTCTGAAGTTAGTTTTATAGAATTTGATATTTTCTTGATGATTTTGCATATTTTTTGTATAATTTTGATTATTTTCTGCACATTTTATGCACGGTTTTGCATATTTTTGCACATTTTATGCAATATATTGCACGATTTTGCAAATTTCATCCAAATTTCTGCACAATTTCTGCACAATGTTACATATTTTTGCAAATTTTATGCATTGTATTCTAAGATTTGCACATTTGCTGTAATTTTCTGTATATTTAGTGCAACTTCTCCACATTTCGTGCATTATATTCCAAGTTTTTGCACATTTTCCTATGCTAACTTAAATATTTACAACACCTTTATAATTGCCTGTATTACCTAACAACTAAAACCATTTATAAAATGAGCTTAGAGGCTTATCAGGCCCTGTTTATAAAAACATTTGTACCATGTTATCTTTGATTAACTGCTGATACTTGAACATAATTTGTTGCCGACTAAGAATTGACGTTTTCGACCAACTCTTAAACGCATCTTTAGCCGCTGTCACAGCCGATTCCATCTCATTTTTAGTCGCTTTTGGAACTCGCGTTACTAATTCATTCGTTGCCTATTTGTAAAAATTTCGAAAAATCAAAAAATCAAAAATTCAAAAAATTCATTTTAATAAAATCAACAAAATTCATTATACCGGATTTAACACATCGATCCAATCCGACGCAACTGAATCCACAAACTTGCCATTTATAAACAACTTTGTTGTTGGCTAAGAAATAAAAAAAAAACATTTAAAAAATTTAATTAATTTCATTAAATTGCAATTTTACCAATCCTGAGCTGTACCATCTTCTACTAATATTTAAAAATGCGCCCTAAAATCAACATTTTCAATGCATTATTCGTTTTAAACATCATTTAACCATTATTTCCTTTAAAAAAAAAATTTACCACTTTCCAGCTGGTAAAGACTAGCGACGCCATGACACGGCTGATAAGTTTACGAAGTAGGTTCAGGGGTTAGCGGTTCAAGGACGATTTTTTATAATTTTTATTACATATTAATATTACTCATAAATTAAATAACTAATATTAATACGTAATATTAAAATTTATTTATAAATTTTAATTTTTTCTAAAAACGCTGACACGTATCCAGTGACGTAATCAACAAAATGGCGTCTCCAAGTGCGGGTAAATTTCAAACGGCGTACAAATTTAATTTTTATAAAATACCCGCGCTAACGGGATTGCAATTTCGATTACGACAGATGTTACTAAGATGCCTGATCTTGAACTGTATCATAAACGTTATGTTTGTAAAATTGTGGCTTTTAATCTGCAAATGTTGTAATTTTTCTCAACTCTACGATGACGTCATTTGCATTTTTTAAATAATGAAAAATCAGCCGATCAATCATACGATAAAAACCAATAATCGAATTTGAATTTTATTTAATTTTTTAATTTTTTTTTTCTAGATTTGGAACAGTCATTGTTGAGTCTCGAGAAATTGGACCGGTCGTCACCGGATTTGTGGCCCGAGCAAAGTAAAAAATGAAAAATTTGAATTTTTTACGTTAAAAATCGAAAAATTAATTTTTTAAATTTTATTTCAGTTCCTGGAGTGTCGGATTTTCTCAATAATTCAGTGGTGAAATTTGATTTTTGTTTTTGTATTTGAAGATTAAAATATTTTGATTTTTTTTTAGTTTTGTGCCGAAGAAAGTCCGCAGCCGAAATGGCTTCAGGATTTGGATCAGGAGGATTATAATTTGCTTCACGGTTGGTAGTGTTTGGTTGAGTTGGTTTTGTTCTGATTTTTGGATTTTTTTTTAGAGTTTGGGAGTTTAACGGCTGCGAATTTGATTGAGGAAGTGAAACGATTACAGAATTTGGCGTATCAGTTGGGATTGGAAGAAGGTAATGGTGGAAGTTGGAGTTAAAGTGATGGAAATTTGGTTGGTTGAAGTGTGAATTTGGTGAATGGGAGTTAGGAAAATGTTTGTTTTGGTGGAATTTGGATGTGAGTTGGCGGGAAAGTTGTGTTGATAGTTGTAAGTGAAGAAAAATGCAAAAATTCTGTAAAATTTTAGAAAAAATGTAAAAATGCGGAAAAATAACGTAAACATTTAGTGAACGCGGAAAAATAAGGTGAAATAAACGTAAAAATAGCCAAAAAAAATGGAAAGTACGGTAAAATCAACGTTAAAAATAAATAAAAATAAAAATTACGATAAAACGAAAGTAAATGTTATGGAAAATGCAAAAATACAGTAAAATAAATGTAATAATATAGCAAAAATACAAAAACGTGATCAAATTAACGTAAAAATTAAATGGAAATGAAAAAATACGGTAAAAATATTTGTGAAAATGCAGCAGTTACGGTATAGCTAATGGAAAAATTGAGATGGCGTATAAATTAGGCAAAATTTGCACCAAACCAAATTCCAATACTAAGATACAAATATAAAAACCTGAATTGTTAATTAAATGACTAAATTCTTAAGGACAAAAAAATCAGCAAAATAAATAAATAAAAAGAACTTACTAAAAGAATCAGATTATTTATTTTGTAAAAATTCTTAAACTTATATTATTCTTTTCTTTCAAACAGCAAAAGAAATGACCCGCGGCAAATATCTGAACATCTTGGAGAAAAACGGCAAAAGACGAAGATAAACACCAACAAATAAATATATACTTCATTTATTGACAATTTATTTCACATTTTTATTCAAAAAATAAAATAATAAAATTTAAAAAAAACATTACAAAAAAAAAAACATTTTCGTCTCAGTTTCCTTGATTTTCTCATTTTAATCTCCAAAAATTCACTCTCGACATCTCCAACATCAAACCACAACATAAAATAAATGACGAGACACAATTTCGTATTAATCAATCTTTAAAAAACACACAAAATTCTCAACTGAACAAAATTACATGCATTAAGAACTAAAACTCATCAAAAATATAAAAATTGCATAAAAAAAACTAAAGAAATTCGTCGCACCAGTCGTTCAGACATTGATAACAACTCGAAGCTTGTCCAGCGTTTGCACCAGCCGTATCTTTCAGCCAATCAACGAAAAGTTCTTGATTTCTCTTCAAAACTAGAAACTGGCCCAGCACAACGTAAGCCTAACGCGAGAATTCAAAAAAAGTCAAAAATTTAATTAAATTTCGCACATATTCCCACAAATTCATTACTTTATCAAATCCTTTGCCCTCTAATCGTTTTCCGAGGACTTCGCCGATACCAGCCAACTCTGTAACGGGTTTTTGGCCCATGGGTTCCGATATAAAATTCCGGTGTTTCTGCGAAGTTGTCATTTTCTGAAATTTAAAAAACGGACATGTTGAATTTAGTTTGAAAATTGTTTGAATTGTCTTACACTTTGTTTGGTAAACTAACCTGTGGGAAAGTGAATATGATTTATAAAATGTTTGTCGAGTGTTGTTTTAGCACGTCGTGCGGATTATGACTTGTAAGCGGGATTTAATGCGCAGCGTGATGTGAAAGAGAAAGGGAAACAACGAAGTTTGGGCGGGTTACTCTAAGACCCGTTATTTCGTTTTGATTTTTGAAGATGGTTTTTATTGGTTGGTTTTGATATTTAAATTAGTTTTAAGTTGATTTGAATGTTTTTTAATAAAGGATTATTGGTTTAAAAAATTATTTGGAATTTAAGGTGGGTTTGAGAGTATGGTTGGTTGGGCGTGTTGTTACGGTGTGGCATTACGCGCGGGGTTTTTGAAATTTAGATTATTTAACTTATGTGAAATCAACTGGCTATTAGAAATAGCCAGTCCATTTGATTTATGAATTTATGAAATTATGAATTTATTTGCATTACAGCAAATTTTAGTGTATTTTAATGAATGTTTCTAAGAATGTAAAGTTTTTTTCAATTTTAATATTGTATATTCCTATTTAAGACCATTAAATTCGTTTTTTTAAGAGTACAGTAATAAAAAAAAATAAAATCATAATTTAAGAAATAGCAAATTTTTTTTATTGAAATTAACGTATGTAATTACGATTATTTAATAAATAACCGTTTTAATCTTGCGCGATTCGTTCTAATTCTTCAATGTCTTCGGCATTAAGCTGCAAAATCGGACGACCAAAATGCTGTTCGATTTGTTTCAAGAGACCCATGCTTCGGTCCCCTTCCACCATGTTAATGGCAATTCCGGCCTTGCCGAATCGTCCCGTTCGTCCGATACGATGCAAATAAGTATCGAAATCGGGTCTCCCTTTAGAATCGACGGTGTCGTCGAAGTTGACCACGACGGTCACCTGCTCCACGTCGATACCTCTCGCCAAAACGTTCGTGGTTATCAACACTTTTTCGTTTCCTCTTCTAAATCGATCCAAAATCGCGATCCTTTGCTCCACCGTCAACTCTCCGGACAACAGAGCGACCGCGTGACCGTCTTTACACATCTTCGAGCTCAACCAAGAGGCCGTTTTACGCGTACGGCAGAAAATCATCGCTTGTCCGATCGGAATCGCTCCGTAGATATTTGAAAGAGCGGCATACTTGTCTTCCACGCTCTCGCATTTGACGAAATACTGCTTTATGTTCCCTAAACTCTCTTCTTCTCTTCGAAGCCGAATGACGACCGCATTTTTAATCATCGTTTCCGCAAATTTCATCACGTCCGGATCGTAAGTCGCCGAGAAAAGCATCATCTGGCAGTCGGCGGGAAGTCCTTTGTGGATGCGAACGGACTGGTCTTCGTGTCCCTGAGTAGCGATCATGACGTCGGCCTCGTCCAAAACGAAGACGCGAATCTTCCTCAAATCGAAGAATTTGAATTTCAACGCCCAATCGAGGACTTTCCCCGGAGTGCCGATGACGATGTGTTCCGACAATTTCACGCCTCTTTTAATTTCTTCGCCCTTCACCGCGTATCTGATTTTGATGTCCGGACAATACTGGGCCATTTGTTTCGCCACGTTCCCGGTTTGCAACGCCAATTCCAAAGTCGGGGACAAGCACAACACCTGCGGATGATGTCGATTCGGGTCCACGCGGCTCAACATGGCCAAAACGAAGGCGGCCGTCTTTCCGGTTCCGCTTTGAGATTGGGCGATCATGTTTTGCGGTGGGTTGGCCAATAAATTAGGAAGTGCCGTTTCTTGGATCTTCGAAGGAAAGTTGAAACCCAAGGAGTAGACCCCTCTCAACAATTCGTTCCGCAGACAAAGCTCTTCGAACGTCTTGACGGAATATAACGGGGAATTTGGGTCCTTTCGTTGGATCTCGACGTCGTTATTCGAGTGAATTAATTTCGACCTGAAGATCTTCGTCAAATATGAAGTTTCTGCGGCCGATACTTCCTTTTCGTCAGCGTTTGAATCGATCATTTGGTTGTTCATTGATCCATTCGCTGATAAATTTAAACTTTCGACTTGGTTCCCTAATTTCTTTTCTTGTTCAGCAACGCTCGATGCCCAATTATACATTGTGGTAGTTTGGTTCGAATAATTATCGTAAAATGTGATGGTTTTGAAGTTTCTATCGCTAATAATACCAATAGACGGTCTCAAGTGTCCTTTACACAATGTCGCAGTGTAATGCTTCTGATTGTCTTGACTGTGTCTTATATTGATTACTAGTAGAAGGATTGGATCACATGGCTTTAGACCAGACGGAGTAGGTTGCGTGACTTTAGTCCAGCTTGAAACCCAAGAATCAATTTACTGGTACAAGATGTGACCATAAACGAGGGGTTTGACAATAAAAATTTCATAGTTTTTAGATAAATATAAACATTTAATTAGTTTTTAGTTGAAAATATTCAATACTAGCAAAGGTACCCGGCGCTGCCCGGGCTAAATAAAACACAAAAGTAAATGTATATTAAATTTACTGAAAAAAAAAAAAAAAACGGAAAATTTTTCATTGAAAAATGAAGAAAAAAATCTAAATAACTACACATTTCTACGCAATGATCAAGTCACGTAAATTCAATTGCCTTAGGACACTTATCAAAATAGATATAGATTCATCAGTTTACCAATTTTCACTTACAAACAACAAATCTTCATCAATTTCCATCACTTTTCGCTTAACAACACCCAAACTCCATCAATTTAACCAAAAACTGTCTTCCTGCCTCAAACCAAGAAAAATAAAACTTTTAACTTAAAAATAAATACTTCCAGAATGAGATAAAGTAATTGGAGAAAGGCCTACAACTGAAATTTATTGCAACATTTCATCTCGCAGTCCACTGTCCATTTACATGACGATTTATGTGTGAAGTTGGCTTACTTTGCATATTGCAATGCTCGCCTTAAAATTACCCTCATATTTTCACGATATTTCAACGCAAAATAATATACGACGCTTTTATTCAGAGACTGATGATTAAAAGGCCACTTCTTCCAGATAAATATTTACAATGCAACGAATTCGACAAGAGAAATGGATTTAAAACGCATTCGCTCTATCAATATTTCATGCAGATTAAATTACGGCGCTGGAAAGTGGTGCCATCGCGCGATGAGTTGAGGGATTTGTGAAAGTTTGTATATCATTCGAAAGATCTCGTCGAGCTGGTTGTAAATCGTATCAGGTTTGTGGGTCGCAAATGAGCGGAACAATGCGAAAATTGAGTTTGGAAATGTTAAGCGGTTAAGTTTTTAGTAGATTTTTCTGAAAATTTTTGTGGCTTGATGAGTTTTGACGGAATTTGGTGTTATGAAATTCTGGGATTTTTACTGTAATTTTAATGTATTTTGTAATAAATTTGGTAAATTTTATGTTTTCAATTTTCACATTTTTATGTATTAAACCAAATATAAGTTTTGTAAACGGTTTCAATTTCCACTCAAAACTTACAAAAATATATAATTTGATTTATTAGCTAAAATAATTAACAAATTAAGAAATTTTAAGTTAAAATCAAGTCCAAAACTCTTAACTTTCCCTACAAATTTCACAAAACCCACAAAAACCCATCAAAACTCAAAATTCTCATACAATTTACATTAATTTCACAAAAACCCAACAAACCACTCAAATTTCAACTAAACTTCTACTCAAACCCACAAATTTCAGCAGTTAACCGCTAAAAATCCACCGACAAAATTTCAAACTCGATTTTCGCATTGTTGCACCCATTCCCGACCCCCAAACCTCATACGATTTAGATTCAGCACACCAAGACCTTTCAAACGATATATATACTTCCATCAACCCTTCTCTTTGTACCCCTTACATTTCATTTTAAAAATCCACCCAAACAAATTCAACGCATCGACATTCCCAACTTTCAAACCCAAATTTCCTCATTGTTGCGCACATCCCCGACCCGTCAACCTTATACGATTTAGAACCGTCTCGACGAGATCTTTCGAATGCCATAAACCCTAAACCTTATTTTACACTCCCCGACGAGAAAAATGCATTTTTTATGCACAAATGAACCGTTCACGCTCCAATTTCACCGCCATATTGACAACAAAAGCAAAACGAGAAAAAAAAAATGAAAGGAAATGGGATGCGATCGTCTGGAGGTAGACATGTCTGGTCGGAGATGAAGAATTCTCTCGAATTCCCGAGATTTCCCACGTTCGGGAACGGAAAAGAGTCATCTCGCAGCGGAAATGTCACGAGAGAGCGAGTTTTGAAAAGTCGTCGCCAGAGTTCGCGGCCATTAGCGAGAGCGTAATTTATTTTCCAAATTGCCATTATTAATTCTCAACGAAGCGAAAATCTAACGAAATGTCGAAAACGAGATGAAGAAAATGACAAATGCACGTTTTTTTCACCTGAATGGGTTACGTGATTGACAATGGAGGGCGAAAATAAAGAAAAAAAATCAAAAAAAAAAAAAAATGAGGATTTTGAAAGGAAAAAATCAAAAATCAAAAAAGTTTAGTTAAACATCTGTTTTGGACACGAAATGAGTTTACGAGGAAATAAATGGAGAAATTTGTTTATTAGTTCGTTATAATTGCGCGGTGGATTGTGGGTGCACGTGTCGTGAGTGTCTGGGGACAAAGGTGAGGAAAAGTTTGACTTTTGTTTTGTTTCGAGTTCCCATGCTCGAAGTTGAAACAAAAGATGGTGGATGAGGAAGAGAATTGATTCCCACAGTTCTACAGGTGGTGCAGTGCGCTGCAGGTAAGTTGTTTAGTTTATGGGGGTTTTGTGATGATAGAGTGGTTTGTTTAAGTTAAAATGGCGATTTTTCTGTTATCAATCAAGAATATATAACAAATTGTCTGTTATATTGCTGTTATTTTGTCAGTTTTGGTGCCTAAAGTGGCGAATTGTGACGTTGTATTTCATTATCTGGTGTTTTTGATAATAATTTGATAATAATTTAATGAGGTTTTCAAATTTTATTCACTTTTGGTTCCTTTTAGGGTTATAATTATAAATGATGATTTTTTAAATAGTTTTATACGATTTTAGTTAGTTTTGAACTCGAATTGCGACTTATGACGTCATAATCAGTAGTTTTTGGATGTTTAAGGCTTGAATGAACAATTTCTGGTGCTAGAAATAACAATTTATTGCTTAGAACCTAAATTAACTATTTATAAGTTATTAATCCTTGGTTTTTCTTGTTTTCGGCCTAAATCACCGAATTCTGACGTCATAAATATCAATTTCAGTTCTTAATTTACTGTTGTAAGACGGAATTAGCGATTTATGACGTCACAAGCACCAATTACTCCTCATTTCAAGCGTAAATCACCCTTTCAAAGCTCTCATTTACCATTTCCAATCAATCAAACCTGAAAACTAACCACTTAACATCAACTCATATCAATTCCTCAACAAATTTAAAATAAAAAAAAATTCAAACTCACAATCACTCAACTTTCAACATCAAAACTTTCACACTCAACTTCCCAAACACAAAACCTCAAAAAAAAAAAAAAAAAAAAAAATTAACGATCTTCGTTTGCATGATCTTTCCGTACCACCTAGTGCGAAAATTTCAAACCGGAAGTCGTTTAGGTCACTGAAATTTCCCAGAAATCCATTGACCTATTAAAAATTACGTTTAATGTCCGGCCATATTTCAATATGGAAATGCATCCATAAATCCCCCTTACTCCCCCCTTGCCATCACCTTTGTCCTTTGATGACCCCAGTCAAAGTTTATTGTGTTGACGGCCATTTTCAACACACCAAAGCAGAAAATTTTAATGGCGCCCATTTGCGACTTACCCATAATCCTCGGCGCTTAACCTTGCGACTCGCACTGACCCCCTCCCGACTCAGTAAAATATTTAACGCGATTCGGAAATAATGCGGCTGCGCAGTTTATTCCAGTGAGTTGAGTAGAAGTGGGTGGTTGTTTAGGGCCTAAGGGATGTAAAGTTGGAAAGGGGGGTGTGGAAGGGAGTTTGTAGGGGTTATTTATAAGTTTATTGAGTGGGGTTTGGTTTTGGGGGTTTTGTTGTGATTTTTTTTGGATGTTTTGTTTGTTTTTGAAGGTTTTGTTTATGTTTTTGTAAGGTTTTTTGGATGTTTTCTGCGACTTTTTGCAAGTTGTCTGTTATTTTTTGGAAGTTTTTTTGTGATTTATTGATTTTTTCTTTTCTTTTCCAAGTTTTTGAAAGATTTTTGGAGTTTTTTTCCCCAAGTTTTCTGCAACTTTTTTAAAGTTTTCTGTGATTTTATGACGGTTTTTGTGCTTTCTGGGATTTGTTTGTAGTTTTTTGCTCACTTACTGCAAGATTTCCAGATTTTGCAAGTCTTCTATAAGGTCTTACATAATTTCTGAAGGACTGTACACATTTTTTGCAAGATTTTTCTCATTTTCCACAAGATTTTGCAAGTTTTTTTTATACATCCTCTGCATGATTGTGCAGATTTTGCACATTATCTGCAACTCATTTCATATTTTTATGATTATTTATAGTTTTTACTCATTTTCTGATTTCTGAGTAATTTTGCAGATTTGCACACATTTTGCAGATTTTTCAGACTTTTTGTAGTTTGTTTCTATTATTTGCAAATTTTTTGCATTTTTTTGCAAATTTTTTGCATTTTTTTGCACATTTTTTGCATTTTTTTGCACATTTTTTGCATTTTTTTGCACATTTTTTGCATTTTTTGCATTTTTTGCACATTTTTTGCATTTTTTTTGCACATTTTTTGCACTTTTTTGCACATTTTTATAGATTTTGCAACATTTTACACAGCTGCACAATTTCATGCACATTTTATACAAAATTACCCATTTCATTCAAAATTACGCAGATTTTTACACATTTTCTTCACTTCCCTCCCCATCCCCTCAAACTCACCCCTCCCCTCTCTTATACCAACAATCCCTTACCCCTCCCTTTATACTCCCAAAAATCCAAAATGGCCTCCCGCTCTCTCATTTATTACAC
>JAQIXT010001528.1:0-15156 GCA_034700445.1 Stenotaenia linearis
AAGTGTCCTGAGTTTTTAAGATGTTTTTCCTCTACTTTACCACTTTTCCTGCGATGAGAGATGGTGAAACCTCAACAGGGTTGATGCTACAACCGAATCCGCTTATAGCGTCAAAGTGACGCTATAAGTGGGTGAACAATAAATTTGTAAACAATGATCCCCCCCTCCCCCCCAGTCGTGCCAAACTCCCGTCTGGTGTTAACACAGTTTTTTTTTTTTTTTTTTTTTGCTGGTGAACAATCACAAACTTTTGATGAATTTGGCGGAAAATGTTATTTTCAATGGTTTTCTTTTCAAACAAAGGGAAATTCCGAGAAATTTGACGCTACAAGCGGGGTTGTCGTTCGTTGGGACCGGCATGTATGGGCGCTATAGGCGGGTTGACGCTATAGGAATTGACGCTATAGCCGAATTTTTTTGCATGGGGAACCCTATCTTTTTGGCCGGACCGCACCAAAAGTGACGCTATAAGCGGGTTGACACTATAGCCGAGGTTGCTACTGGCGGGTCCGACTGTACAAGGAAATCCTCCTGGTGTAGTTTCGGGAATTAGGATGTGCCTGGTCACTGGTCTGTTTGCACAGCTGCTTGAAGACTTTCCCGGATTGTTTTTTGTGTATGGCCAGACATACTCTTGAGCTTGCGAGGGATAGGGGTCGCGATATGCACCGTTGGCTCATGCGTGAGATGTCGGGCCCCGCCCCATTTATCCGTCGCCAGCGGGTTTTGCATTGTGCACGTGCGCCGCGTAATGAAGCGGAAAAGTTCAGCTGGCGAATGTCCCCGTTTTCCGTGCATCACCTCATTCCGGAAGTTTGGGTGCATACTGGAGAGGAATTTTGGGATGTAGAGGAGTCGGGACACCTGTACTATTATTTGAATGAGGATGAGAATCCCGAGGACAGGAATACAGTGCTGGCCCAGGTGTATTCTTCTGCTGATCTCGAGAAGATGCATGGGGTTTGGGTGGAGTGGCCAGTTCGTAGGAAGTGATCGCGTTGATGAACGCTGGGGAGGGGATGTGTGGTGGCGCAAATTAGTTGTGCGTCACTCATGTCTGGCCTCTCAATGACGAGTGTGGCTCATTCCATTCTCTCTATGAGATTTTGGGGAGATGGGATGAGTCACATGTGACAAAGGGAGTTGTGCGCTTCAAGCAGTCGAAGCGTCACTTGGATTTCTGACTTGGGATTGACACAACGTTGTGCTTCAGTTCTGGGTTTTTTCCCAGTCTGTTCATGGCCGTGATAACCATTACGGTCAAGAGTTCTGCATTTCTCTTGCTTGGCGACAGTGCTGAGTAAGAGCCTAGGAATTACTGCCTTGACTCAATTAATTCGAGTCAAGACATCTTTGAGAAAGCTTGTAATAAGTCGTTCCAATCAGGGAAACGCAATCAAGGCCGCGGAATCGAGGACCTGGAGAAGATTCAACTTTACCCTAGACACTACGATTTCTCACACCATTTTGTGAGAAATACTCCAAAGGAAGTATTTTGTAAAGCAATGATTGCTATATTATTTTGGATGTGGAAATAACGCGAGTTATTTTCCACCGTGCTCGAGGGGAAGACACCCTCGTGAGATACATTTCCTGTCAACACAAGTCGTGTTGCACAGGAAGTTATAATCATTGTGATAATTATTTTATATTATTTATTATTTTTATAAGTTGTAATTCAAAGAATAAATCGAGCGTTATTTTACTTATAATTGCGTCTTTATTTAATTGAGGGAATTCTTAGCCACGACAAAACTCTTAGAGATTTCAATTCTATCAATTATCAATTGTTTATTACCGATAACTGATGAAAGTCACAGCTTAACTTGTGACTTGTGTCGGACTTGTCGACACATTAGATTAGCTTTAAATTGGACCGCGATATTCGCATTTCATCTTATTTGCATCATAAAGTGGCGACTTGGAGATTCCAAGTTGTAAATTTAAGCACATAAAACTCAAAGCCTACGCAAGGATAACTGCGGTGGCTGGCAAAGGAAAGGCAGAACCACACCGGAGCATGGAACCAACCAAGATGAGGAAAAATACCAAGCGTCAGTCAAAAGGTAAACTCAGGAAAAATAAGGTAATCACCAGTGGCCAGCGAACCAGCTAACACAACATAATACAGAAGGTGTATAGTACCAATCACACCTCGTGCGCAATTGCCTAGAATACATCATGTACCACAGTAAAGAAACACATGGCAAATTGAACCGGGTTAATTCGCACAAGGCCTAACTTAGGAAACCACCAACGACAAAGTCCGGCTGGAACTTCCAGCACATATTATCCAATTTGGACCATATTTAAATATGTAATTGTAATAAAATAACTTATTCATCTTTAATAAACAGTTTAAACCCAATAAATAGTATTTTACTCCCAATTTGGTTGTACGACGCCATCTTGTCATCCATCAACATTTCCAACCTGATCAAATGTCAGATTGATAACCATGAAAATAGAAATACGGGAATTATCATTGTGACGGGGACGAGAAACTCGTACTTCCCACGTTAAAATCCGTTGCGCAGACCCCTTAAGACCCCAATTAGTCATTCCCAAATTCCCAACCATCACAATAATAAGAGAAATAAATAGATTTCAATCTATTTTCTAATTTTTCCAATTTTTATTTTGTACAATTATACAACAATTTTTCTTAATTGATTGTCATATCGATATCATAAAAAGTAATTTTATAGTTGACAATTCGTGATAAATTATCACGACAGAAATAACAAATATACATAAAATTTCGAGGGGAACTACACAGACATAATTCTCAGGAAAATGCATGATACCACTTTACTGTGGAATGATAGCTTGGTTGTCTCTGCGCTTCTATTTAAAAACAAAAAAAGAAAATTATTTACTTAATAAAATATTTTTAAAAATGTAGACATACTTGCCTGTCACAATATTTCCAAGTTTCCTACAGAAATAGACATATAATGCAATGCATAGTAAAATATACGTCATTTTGTAATTTCTTACTATTATTTTATTTAATACAAGAATAATCCGGAAAATTAAATATGAGATCAAAACACTCCAGGATAAACAAACCCATTCCATGTTTTACTTAATTTTTACATTTTATTAATTTGCTCCTTTTTTTAAAACATCAAAGTTTTGGAATCAATATATGGAATTGATGGAATCTCCATTTTCTGCGATGGAACACGACTGACACCTATCGCTATTATTTACACAAGGAATTGGTCTGCATGTAGCCAAATTTCAGTGACGTGACGCGTGTGCTAGCAGCCGCCATTGTAATCTTTTAGTTTATAAGCCGCAAGTTGCTGGCGAGATTTCCTATGAATATCGGAACATCTGTTTGAGTTTGGTAATCGAGAACTCGTTGTGGTTTCTTTAAAAATGGCCCTGAAAAAAGTGAAGGGCAATTTGGAGCGAATGTTCGATAAAAATTTGACTGATTTGGTCCGTGGAATTCGCAACAACAAGGATAATGAGGCAAGAAAACATATATTTGATCTTTGTTTTCTTACTTTTATCATTGTATTATTCGATGGTGTGTCTGACAACATAAAAAAAGTGTTTTTAAAATTATCAAAAAAATAAGAATTTTATATATTTTTTTAAAAAAATTAACAATTTGGAAGATGGCCAAACGACCCTAAATGACCAAAAGTATGAAAAGTTTGATTAATTAATGTGAGAAAAATATGCGAAATACGTGTGAAAAGATTTGTTTGTTTATTTTATATGATAAAAGTGAAATCTAATCTTAATCGTCCACTCTGCTTTAGGCTTAAAACTTGCAATAAATGTGATAAAAATTGATTTTTTTTAGTTTTAAAAAATTGATTTTATTTGTCATGTAGGCCAAATATATATCTCAATGTGTGGAAGAAATTAAACAAGAATTACGCCAAGACAACATAGCAGTTAAATCGAATGCAGTTGCGAAGCTAACTTATGTAAATATGTGGGTAACAATTTAAGCGAGTTATCATAACTAGATTTTATTGTTTTTTTTTAGCTTCAAATGTTGGGATATGATATAAGTTGGGCTGCTTTTAATATAATTGAAGTAATGAGTTCTTCCAAGTTTACGTATAAGGTTGGTGAAAATTTTCTGAATTGAGTTGTTCTGAAAATTAATTTCATTCTGTCTTTAATATAGAGAGTAGGATATCTAGCTGCAGCTCAGTGCTTTCATGAAGGAACGGAGGTTCTCATGTTAACTACGAACATGATCCGAAAGGTTAGTTAGAACTTTGTCGGAAAATTATGAG
Organism: Stenotaenia linearis; assembly: GCA_034700445.1. Taxonomy (NCBI): domain Eukaryota; kingdom Metazoa; phylum Arthropoda; class Chilopoda; order Geophilomorpha; family Geophilidae; genus Stenotaenia; species Stenotaenia linearis. Next base: position 4,269 of record JAQIXT010001528.1, read on the forward strand.
ATATTTTTTTATTTTGTTGTAATTGAGCTACAGTGTTATAATGATTTCGATAATTAAAAGCGATAATGGTATACGCAGTTTTTTGGTGACGGAGGAAACCATTTCGTCAATTCAGAGGGGTGTAGTTATTTTTCTTTTTCTTTATTTTAGTTGAGTAGAAATGAAAACTAAGATTTTTTTATTTGTTTATATTTTATCATAATTGGGAACTTGCCGCAGTTAAAATGCAGTCGTAAAATTATTTAAGATGAAACATGAATGGGAACTAGTAAATCGGAAGAGAAAATGTATCTAATTCTGAAAAAAAAAAGTTTTACAACTAACCTTAGATGAAAAAATTCAAAACGAATTTAGTGATTAGAGGTTTTCTTGAATGCATGCAGCCAGTAAATAAGTAATATTTTGGAATAGTTCTAAAGTGACCAAAGCAAGTCAGAACTATGTGTAATAGTTCTAAGATAATTAAAGTTAATTTTCAATGACTAATACAGGTCACAGAGGGAGTAAAGTATCTCGAAAAGTTTAAAATAATTAAAGTACTAGCAACAACAAAAAAAGCACAAAGTGTTGTAATTTAAAATAACTAAAAATATTCTAGTTTAGTTAACTGATTAGAAATTTTTTCACGGATTAATTATCCTCTTATTGATAACAATAATCCTGTTATTGATAAAATCCTGTAATATTCTAAAATTCTCTACAGCTATTATTTTAAATTGTACAGAATTACATATTATTTTGATTATCTTTTTGGAGATAAGAAATGAAAACATTAAGTGATTAAACACAATTAATTATACTTTACTCATTACTAAAGGGGTAAAAATACAAAACAATTGCAATTTATTTAAATAAAATTATACAGAATCAAAAATAAAAACATTTTTCCTCTAAGTAAGTACCATAAATGAATCTTGGTTCTAAATAGGGTATGGATTTTTCGGGTGGAAAAAAAATTGAAAATCGGGGGGTAGAAATCGGGTGTTTAAAATTTTTTTTCAAATTGGATTAAATCGGGTCAAGAAAATATAAACTTTTATTGTTCTTAAAAAATCTGGCTAAACCGGGTTGATAAAATTGGTTGCAGAGTCACAAAACTTCAATTAAAAAAAATTCAAAAACGACAAATTTAATTAAATAAGCTCTGTTAAGTCAATTAAATGCCAAAATTGGCATAAAATTAGCTAATTGTCAGTCAGTTAGTCGACACTTAGCTAATCCATATAGTTTAGATGTAAAAATCATGATCAGGAGCAAACCCAAAAATTTGCTTTTTCAGGTTTAACCCAAATTTCTGAAAATCAGTTCAGGGGGTTAAAATCCAGTATTTTGGGGTAAAACCCGAAAAATCCATACCCTAGTTTTAAACTGTTAGTAATTAAAGAAAATGACACTTTTTTCATAATAATTTGAAGGTAGAGAAACTGTCAATCAAGCTACATTTTAAGGTTTTTTAAATACACCTAATTCTGTTTTTACACTGTGGATGTGTTCCAGAGAGAGCACTGTGTAGAAAAAAAATCACGTAAAAACAAAATTTTGTGTATTAATGGAAAATCACCTAAATGTTTTGTCATTTATTAGGGATTCCCCTTTTTGAACCATGTGAAATCCAAAAAATTCGTGTAAAACCATAATTGGTTTATTGTTCTGCATAGTGCTATATTAAAATTGTGTAAAAAAAATACCGCGTAAAAACAGAAGTGGGTGTAAAAACAGAATTAAATTCTCAGAATTTTTCTCAAAATAATATTTGAAATTAATTGAGGTTAATTCTTGAGAATTAAGTTACACAAAAATTTAACTTTTTGCAAGAAGGAATTTACCAAAAGAAACACTATTTGTGTCGTACACATAGTTTCAATTTACCAACGTTTATGGATGTAGTGGCCACTCTTGAGTTTCTTTTGGTTTCGATTATAACTGTTGCAGTTTTTTGGGCTAATAAAGATAGAATCTACTTGAATCAATCTAGTTTTTAACAGTTTTTTATTTTTTTAAATATTCTACTAAACTGAAAAACAATTTAAACTGAAATGTATACCTCTTAATGATTTATCACTCATTATAACTGATTAATTGCAAATTTGTTGAATGTTGATGAAATTTATTGAATTTTCGTTGACTGGATTTTTAAATATTTCCCCCCCCCCCCCCCCAATTAATCAAATTTCAATCTATGTACGAATTTTATGCATTGTTATTTTACAGGATCTAAATAGTCAAAATCAGTATGATGCTGGAACAGCTCTTATGGGCTTATCTTGTTTCATCACACCAGATTTAGCTCGGGATTTAGCCAATGATATCATGACTTTGGTGAGCTAATATACCATTTTTTAAAAGACTGCACAATGAATGAAGTTATTTGAATTTTCAGCTATCGTCTACCAAACCGTACCTTCGGAAAAAAGCTGTCCTTATTCTATTCAAAGTGTTCTTAAAATTCCCAGAAGCCTTGAAACCTGCATTTGCGAGATTAAAAGAGAAATTGGAAGATCCAGACACAGGTATTTTGTATTTTTTCTGAAACTGTTGAAAAATTTCTTTTTACAAATGAGCAGGAGTTCAGTCGGCTTCGGTCAACGTGGTCTGCGAATTAGCGAGGAAAAATCCCAAGAATTATTTGTCACTGGCACCAATTTTTTTCAAACTGATGACAAGTTCATCTAACAATTGGATGCTTATTAAAATTATCAAATTGGTAAGAAAGCAACATTTAAACATTTAAAAAAAATTTTTGTTTTGTTTGTCGAATGGGAATGAGAGGTTGGAAATTGTCAAAACCGACTAACACTACCTAACACCACTTAACAAACAATTGAATCATTTAGAAAGCTGCCATTTTGTTTTTTCACGTAAAGTGTTGACATTAGTATTAAATGAAAATAGGAATTTGGCTATTTTTTCATGTACCAAATACAAAATATGCAAAATGCAGTACATTTGGGAGTTCCATAAGAAAGCTTTGTTTTTTTTAGTCATAAATTTTGAAAAATGTAATTCTATCCCAAAACTCAATCCTCATAAGTTTGCACAAGTACAGTAGACTCCAGATTATCCGTATGTAAAGTTTTAAGTTATACTCCAAAGTGACGAAATTTCAATTCGATTGCTTGCAAATACGGCCAAATATGTCTCTGATGTCTCTGTGTACATCAAAGAGACCTGTTTTGGCTTAATTGAAGTCTCAAACTAGGGAAGTTAAATTTTTCACAGGAATGATGATGCAAAAATCAGGTTTTATGCTCTTTTTCTTCACTTTAAACACGTTTGCTTACACCCTTTCGTACATACAAATGTTTAATACATTAGGTGCATTCAAAATCAAATGGATTCTCAAGAATTCAATTATTACAAAATCAGTAAGTGCGTTGAAAGTTACTCAAAAATCTGATTCAATAACAGGCAGTTCGCGAGTCACGTGATATGCGTGGGACTACCATTATCAGTCAATGATATTCAAATGCTTGCATCACAAAGATTGTGTTTATTTTAAACAAGGGAAATAAAGTGGTGCACCTGCATTATTGTTAAATAATGTCATAAATTTTGCAGAATTTTGCATAGAAAGCGTGTATTATGCCTTCTTTACGGTCTAAAAATGTATTAACCTATTTTAGCACTTGTTAATATAAAGACTTGACTTAATCAATCCAAAATCAGTTTGTCATTTATAGTTAGAATCAGATTCCGATTTTGTGCAATAATCAAAATAATTGGATTCTTGAGAATCCATTTAACTTTGAATGCACCTAAGCTTAGTATCTGATTTAGACATTGAACAACAAACTGGTTTTAGATTGATTAAGTCAAATCGTTACATTAACTAGTGCTAAAATATGTCTTACAACGTTTTAAGGAATAGAGAATGCATTCTATCCAAAAAAAGCAATAAAATTCTGCAAAATTTACTATTTTGCAAAATTTATTATATTTAACGATGATATGCGTACACACTTTGTTAACTCGTTTAAAAAGTACACGTAATTTCAAATATAATTTTAAATATAATTTTTAGTATGATTTTTTAATTATAATTTTTTAGCTAAGTAGTTACTTATTGTTTAGTAATTCTTACGTTTCGATCTAACTAATCCAAAATGGCGGCATAGAATCAACTTGATAATCTTTTCAGGTGGATTATTAAGAATCCGATTTTTTTTTTAATGACATCTTTTGCATCAACATCCGGTTTTGAATAATCCGATTCTCTAGAGAATCGGATTATTTAGTTTATTTTGAACGCACAATTTTCTTAATGCTTATGCATAATAAGTAAGGCATAATTTCATATTTGCTGATTATCCGGGGATTTAATTATCTGTGGTAATCAATTTCCCAACTGTCCCAGATAATTGGGAATCTACTGTGTTAGCAAAACTTGCATAATGCATCGAAAAATGCAAAATGATCAAATAATACACTTGGCAATCAACAGCCTTCATCTAATAAAAATTGACTTTCATTTTCTTTTCTTTTATTATATATGCATGTACGTTTGGTTTTTACTCAATTCTTTACATGCAATTCTAAAGATTGAGTATTTGTTTAACTAAATTTCTCACTTGAGAAACAAACTGTGTCGTGATATTAGTTTTGAATTGTCATTCTGCATATAGTTGTTGCGATTTTCCAGCGATATTAATGCTGCTTGAACGACTTAAACTTGTATCTAGTGCATCAATTTTAACGTTTTGGTGTTGAAAAAGTAATTATAATCCCAATAAGAAATTGGTTGGACTTATTTTAATGTTTAGTCTACGCAAAACAAATTCTAAATGAAACGATGTGTAGTTTTTGGAACATCGTTGATGATTAATAAACAAGATGGCAGCCTATACATTACGCAACAGCTTTTAACCCTTTAACTTTTAACCCTTTTGTGCAGTTTGGTGTACTTACTCACCTTGAACCTCGTCTTGGTAGAAAGCTGAGCCAGCCGCTTATAAATATAATTCGAAGGTAAACGGTTGAAAAATGTTAACCCTTCTTACACAAGATCGTAAAACCCACTTCCTCCTCACTGGTTAGAGCACTTGTAAGGTTGTGTGCTAATTTGCTCATGAAATCATTTTGTTTCTTTTTCTTTTACTTCTAGAACTGGTGCATTTGGTGATTTATGGCCACACCTATTTGATTTATAATTTTATTTTCATATATTTTGTCTTTCTTAACATTGCAGGATTATTCCTTATACATGCAGTTTCACTAAATTGTTCCGAGTACAAATCCAAAAGTTTAAAAATGAAAAAGAAAAAAAAATTATATTTGTTTTTCCGTTTGTTTTCTTATTTTGCCCCCAAATTAATTTTGCCACATTTTTTCAGTTTGGTGCTCTCACTCCTCTAGAACCCAGACTGGGTAAAAAATTGATAGAGCCGCTCACTAATTTAATTCACAGGTAATTTTGTGTTGGATTCATGTTTTTTTAGTTGTTTCTGTTTGATTAAATCAATTTATTAGTTTGATTTTTGATCATTCTAACGATTTTTGAGTCATTTCTGATGGTCACTGTGGCATGTGTAATTTTCTTTATGACTAACATTTTTTATTTGGTGTGGCTTTGTTTGTCAATATTGGCTTTAATGTGACACTTGCACTGTTTGTTGAGCAGCTTTGCACATTCATAGCTTTAACCCTAACTGTTCCTATTTCCTGAGTCATTAAAGTAATGCCAGAAATGTAAAGTTTTTGTGATAGAAAGTTTGTGGATGCATATAAATAAGATATTTTGGATATTCTGAAATGTTGGGTGGTATGATTAAAACTGAGCAAAAGCTCCAACTTCTTATCATCTAAATACTTTAAATTAAGCTTTAATGCTAATTATTTGATTACAAGGCAGTTGTGCCCGTCCAAGGCCGGGCGGAGTCATGTAGTTTATTATGCCCGTGCCCGTTCCCGTGCCCGTGCCTGTCGTTGGTTTTGTTGAATGACGTCATTTTAAAATGATGATGACGTTGGTTTTGTTGAATGACGTCGTCATGATAGTAACCAATCCTGAGTCCGTATTTCCGCTTCATGACGGACGGACAAAGCAAAATATATATATAGATTTTAAATTATTATAAATTAATTTTTAAAGTTTCGGCTTAAAATTTAAGTAATATTGAAAAAATAAATACATGTCACGTCTAATTTCAGTAGTAAATGCTTCAAATTTTTCAAGCAATTGATAAACCATCTCTAAAAATTTTAAAGCATTTACTTCAAAAATGATTTTATTCATATGGATTTACTATGAACTATTTAGCAAAAGCTTTGAGAATCACGTTACTTTAATGGTAAGAGCTCTTGCTCACGTTTGGAGCTTTCGCTTCACTTTAATCATACCAGCTATTATCTGACGTCAATTGCTTTATATTTTACACAGTATGTGTGTTCAATTCTTACTTGATTTTAATAATTGGATTAATTGGATTTTTTTGATTCTGGAGAATCCAGAAATCTAATTTTGAACTTTGAACAGACTTAAACAATCCAATTCTGATTCCAATTTTATGTTGGTTAGGCATGCGCAAACCGATGTGCCGTCGGTCTATTCAAATCCAAACTGGCTGCCTGGTAAAATCAAAAACCGATTGTTGAGAATTGACAGAAAAGGTGGATTCTAAAAATTCGAGTTTTTAACAATCCAATTGTGCTTGTTGTGACGTCAAATGCATCAACTTCCTGCTTTCAAGAATTTGGATTGTGTTGAAAATCAAAGTAATTGAATTTTCCAAGATGAATTGAACGCACCTAATGAGACCTAGTTAATTGACCCATGATGAATTAGAACCAAAAAAATATTTTCCTATTTTAAATGTTTGAAATATATTTCCTATTCATGAAATAGATAGCCTCATTAGAGGCTGTTGCCTCTATTTCACTTAGCATAAAATAGGGTATGATGAGAACAAAGGATTCCTCTGTTTAAAGGTCTCTTTCGCTGCAAGGGCAGCCCTTATTTAAAAAAATACATCAAACACCTGATTATCTAACTGTTAACTGACACGTAATCTATTTTAAGACTATGACCATACTTGTGTGGAGTTGATTCCACTCGGTCAACTTCGACTCTACATGGAATTTAGTTGACTGGAATCGATGTATGCAAGTTTATAAAATTTCATGAAACTTCCTAAATTTTTTTGTTTTTATGTCTCCTTGTGAATCTTGTAAAGACAATGCAATATTGACTATTTTGTACAATTGTATACAGAATTAGAAATTGATGTGATGAAAAAATAAATGTTTCTCTTTCAATAGCATCAAGCAAGCTATAATAGCAGCTTGTGGCATTAAGAAGCCATAAATTGATTGTGGCATAGTAATCAGAGCTAATTTTTGAATTAAAAACCAATTTTACATTAGATTTAAAACGAAACTTCACGAAATTTTTAAACTCACAAAATTCGAGTCAACCAGGAGTCGATCGCGCCCATCTGTAGCCATGTTTAATCTTATAGAAATGGCACGCGAGAGACAATAGAAATTGATTTACATTATTTTCAAAGGAAAAATGTAGTGTAAGTTTAAATAAATTCAAGATTATTTCTTTCTTTTAAAGAATATACGGTATTTTAAACATGCACTGGACTTTCATTTTGTTTGCTATTCCTTCATTCTGCCCACTATTTGTATATTAACAGATATTTTAGTTTACCTAATCACTGGCTAATCCCGTTTATGTTGGATAATCAAAAGTCTACTACATAGAAAAAATCCCTCATTTTGTTTATAGCAAATACATAACGTATTTTAAAATATTTCAATTATAATATGTTTCTGCTCCTTTCCATGTATCCAGAAAATTCTTCTGGATCAACATATTTCTTGGCACAGTTGAACCTTATTACAAACGCCATGCAAAAACATTGTCACGAATTTTTTGGTCCGTTGAGTTCTATTGTAATGGGGTTCCACTGTGTTGAATTGCTTCATACCCGCGGCTATCCAATCTCGAAATAAGTGATAATTTAATGGAAGAATATGCCAATTGTGATTATATTTGAACACAGAAGACAAATTTACAATTTATGGAATTATTTTACCAATTTCGTTCATTCAATTTAAAATATTGAATTTCCAGTTCTATTAATTTGCAAAGAAATTTTATTTTAGTTTATTTAAATGACAGTTTCAAAATTATCATAATTTTGATTAATAATATATCTGTGTGTGGCGTAAGGACAAACCCTGGAAAAAATTTTCAATCCAGCTTTTTTTGGCTAGTTGAAAATTTGCTTGCTTATAAAGTTGCCCATAATCGAAGATATACAATAGATTTTCTTTAAGTACTTTTAGTGTATAAGTAGTCTACATGACTACATACAGTATAACATCAAGTGGTGTTTTATTTTTAATTTAATTTAATTTTTTTTAAAATATGCTTATACTACATTTACAATGACATGTTATTATGCCATGTCTTGTCAAAAGTAAATAAAGTCTAATCTTTAATTTTACATTTTGAACGAAGAATTTAATTGAATTTACCTGAAGAAAATAATGCTTCAAGGTGTTAACCTTTCCTTTCTCCTTTCTATGCTTGAATGCAATAATAAATAAAGAAATACAACTCAAATGCTTATAGAATAGACAAAATGTTTTGAACCTCTAAAAGCAATTTTTGTTTAATTATGTCATTTGTCAGGCCTATGTCAGGCCACATAGTGTTGTACGAATTTGCTGTGTATTTAGAATTAGATTAGAATTATTTTTATTTGTATCACAAACTTATTGATTATGAAATGTACTTGCCATTACAGTATATATTAGTAATAATTTTCTGGCCTTACTTGATCCATTTATCACAAAACATAAAATTTAACTTGACTAGTTGGAAATCAATTTTATTTGCGTTACCAACTCGCCAAGTCATGAAATACTGAATTCTATATTTAAAAGATATAATTGATTGCTTCTTTTTATTTTAGTACATCTGCCATGTCTTTACTTTATGAATGCATAAACACAGTGATAGCTGGTAAGTAATATTCATGTTTGTATACTTGCTTTGCTTTAAAACACACCACAAATTATTTGAATTCACTAGTTGATCCACTAGATTCACAACTTTCTACAAAGTTGTATTAAATTTTAGCCATCAGTTTCCTAAAACCACTCGATCCAATGCAAAAAACCCCGTAGAATCCAAAAATCTACTTTGTTTTGCAATTAGTATTTTGGCCCCAAAACCCCTTTTTTGTGATCACAATCATGAAAACGAAATTGTATAGTCACATGACTTTGTCCCGACCAATCACAGCCTGGAAAACGGACGGACGGATAGACAGAGTCCATTTCGGGAATATAGATATAGATAATAGCATTTATTTGTAGGTTAATTAAATACTAGAGCAATGATCCAACACAAAGGATCTTGCTTCTACGTTTGCTTTCTACACACTAAACATTATACACAAGCATAAGCTGTTAATAAATCAGTTCTGTATCAATGCAAAAATGTAGACATACATTTCCTTGAGAACGATATAAGATCTGTAGGCAGTCGTGTCCATCAAGAGTAAATAGTCATGAGTGCAAATATTGTGTCAATTTTGACTAGAATCGATATCAGTTTGTCTATATCTAAGTATAAGAGGTAACACTTGCTTAAAGGATGATTGGGGAAGTGACCCAAAATCAGTTAAAAGTAATATTAAAGTGTTCGGCCATCAAAAAATAATATAATTCATGGATTGATTGAATTAAAGTGCTGAAAATTTTTTAGAAAACAGTGGTTGAAAGCTGTTGTTTCGCCAACCACCGTAACAAATAGGGCACCATTTTCAGGGTAACATGACGTCACAATATGCTGAATTGCTAAGGGAACCAAAACAATGAAGCATGAAAATAACGACAAATAACCCTCAGGACTAAATATTGTAACATCATACAAATGACTCAGCAAATTGTGATGTCATTTCCTGTAACAAAATGGAGGCATGTTTTGATATGTGACTGCGTTATTAGGAGTAAAATTCAGTTAAAAATTACAAATGTTAACCAAGTTAATTTTTAGTCACAATGTATCATTTTAAAGCATTATTATCAATTGCATGGAAATTCCCGCAGTAATCCTTTAATATGGGGGATGCTGTTTCTGGCGAATTTGTTCTGTGCTACGTGAAATTCTGCCTAAATGGGGTACATTTATTTATTCCTTGCATTTATTTATTCCTTGCCACCGTAGAGTCTTCTGATAGAATTAAAGTCAGGAAAGCTCAGGAATTTGCCCCCCCCCCCAAGAAATGCTGCAGGTACCCAAGTCAGGATAAATCTCAAATATCATATAATCAGGGATGTTATATAATTATCACAATATTTAAAAATGCCAATTTATGGTCAGATTTAATTAGAATCATGGTTCCACATTATGACAAATGATTTCATTGAGTTCTTGTTAAGTGAAAGTCAATATAGATACTACACATCACAATGACAAAAAAGTATATAACCAAATTGAAATTTCAGATTGGTTATATACTATTTTTTTCCACCTGCATCCAACATGAGGATTTGTGGGTCATTGGACAAGTGCAAGACTGAAAGTGGTACCCACTGTGGTGGTATCCAACTGGCATGGCCATGATAATTTTATAAACAACTAAAAGAAAATGGAAAAAATTGAATTTTTAGTAAATTTTATTTCATTCAAAAATGACTTTTCTATTTTATCCATTCAGGCCACACACAAAAAAGATTTAGAAAAAAAATCAGCATTATTGGTCAAAAATAAAGTTATTTTAACAAAAATTTAATAATTTTAACAAAAATTTAATAATTTTAACAAAAATGTAATAATTTTAACAAAAATTTAGTAATTTTAACAAAAATTTAATAATTTTAACAAAAATTTAATAATTTTAACAAAAATTTAATAATTTTAACAAAAATT
>JAQIXT010001529.1:0-15153 GCA_034700445.1 Stenotaenia linearis
ATTTTATTTAATTTTTATTTTTTATTTTGGAATTTTGTAAAGTTTTTATGAATTTTTTAGAATTCTGTAGGTTTTTTTATTACCAGATTTCAGTCTAAAATCCTTTTTTAAATTTTTCAGAATTCTAGGGAATAATGTCAAAAATGTCTAAAATGTCACCAATTTTCTCTGAATTTTAATGAATTTTATAAAACTTCTTTAAAGTTTGTGTCATTTCAACAAATTCTTCTAAATTTTATATAATTCCATGATAAGTTTCAAAATTTTACGAAATGACATTAAATTTTTTATAATTTTAAAGAATTTCATTATATTCCTCAGACTTTTGTGAAATTTCATTGAGATACTTCTAAATTCATATTAAATTCCACTGAATTTTTCGCTAAAAGCAATAATTCTTTGCTTCCACAATTTATATAAAAGGACTTGCGTATTTTATAAAATTTAATCACAGAACGTATAGCTGAGTTGCTAAATTCCGTTTGGATTTAGTTTCGCGTTTTAGTAATACCAAAAATGTGACGCGTGTGCGCAGTAGCTCTGCTCACAATGGCGGATGAGACGCGAATCAACAGAACCAGGTTAGTGTCCGTTTTTATTTACTGCAACAGTTTGCTGTATATTGTGATATCGTAGACTTTTCTAAGGATCTGTAACGGTGTTTACACTGTGAATCAGTTTTTGGCAAATTGGGTTATAGAAAAAAGTGAACTGTGAATCAAATTCCAGTTTATTTAAATTTCTGTTAATTCAGAAAGTTTGTTGTCCTAATTTTTTTTTTTTAAATTAATTCTAAATTTTTTTTTCAATCAACAAAAATAGAAATTAGAAATAATTAAAATACAAATACAAATTTTTACTTTAGCAATGGAAATTTTCATAAAAATTAAAAATTTCTGAATTATTTCTTTATTTAAAAAAATTCCATTTTAACTTTAAAAAAATAAACTTTCCACTAAAGTTTTATCAAGAATTTCATGGGGGAGAAAACGTAATTGAATTTAACACACCATCTCCCCTTTTTCCGGTAAAAAATCCTTCCAAATCTCTCGCATCCAAAACCTTCAACTCCCACAAACACCAATAAATGGCTTTAAATAACCCCACTTTATTAGACACAAACACCCTTAAACACAAATCCAATTCCTTAAAACCCCCAAAAACACTCCTAAACACATCAGACTAAATTTGAACATCAAATAAACCCAATCTCATTCCTACTTACATCCAAACGCAATTCCCTCACCACACACAGACACACACCCAATCTTTCCCTTCAAGCATATTTAATCCACATAAAAAATTTAAGCCTGTTTAGACTCACGTGCTGTATTTAAGACTACATAAAGGACCAGCTAATTTCGTTTATATGTCTGTGGTAATGTTAAACCAAGCACACGGAGCTTAATTATTAACGTAACTACTATTTCAGAGTGGGGCTTACCTGCAAGACAAATTTTTTCCCAAAGAAATATTTTGAAATTTCCAGCATCGGATGTAAAGCCAATAGGAGTACTAATGGCCAAACATTATGCAAAGAGCAATATCGGTTTTGCTGAACAGCAACTTCTTAAAGGTTATCGAAATAAGTTTCATTTTACTTGCGGGGAAATCAACCCAGATGGTCCCATTAAACGCTTGTAGAACTCGTTTTATGTGATCATCTGCTGTGTACCTGCAAGGTAAAGCTGTTGACCTACGTCTAACAGGGCTTCAAGTGGGGGAAAGTGCGTTATTATGTATACACACTTTAGATTTTGAAGAAAAGGCAGTTCAGAAGCACTTTTTGACTCTTATTGGGTTATTGTGTGGAATACTCAGGGGAAAATGTATTTTTTGATAAGAGTTATGGAAATGAAATTGAGTTTTGCAGTGAAAAAAATTCGAGATTTATAGGGAATAAACTTGATAAAGTTTATGTTAACAATTGGTTGTAAATCTTAGATAAACCAATTTTTTTTATAATAAATGTGAGATGAAAATGGTGTTTATCAGAATTGTGTAGTGGCGTTTTTATAATTGGTTTGTTCAAGTTTTACAACTTATAAATCTTGTTTTTTTTTTTTTTTAAAAGTATTCAAATGTGTTTTTTGTGCAGTTTAGGATACGTATTGTCTCAGTACACATTTATCATAGAAAGAAATGGTTTAAAGTGTTACAAGGAACTTACAGTTGTGTATTTTGATGAAAAGTTTGGATTTTAAATGAATAGTTGTAATTCAATAGATATTATAATGAAAATTAACAATAATAGAATCTATTCATGCGCAATAGTGCTTTAAATGATTACTTTTGCACCAAGTTTAAGGCTAAATTTACAAAATCTTTACCTAAAAAAATTAATATCCGAGTTCGAAACTAAGAAAGAATGAATATAATTCATATAAAGATTAAAATGGCTTGAGGCAATCCAATATTTGCTGATCAGAAATTATTACCTTAGCATTAGGAGGCTTGAAAGCCGTTCGTTGATTTTACCAATAATGTGGATGGAAAGACAAGTTGCAATCTCCATCTGGTTCAAAGGTTAACTGCTGATTATTGGCGTTTGAACTCGAAAGTTTCACTTTTCATTATTGAAAATCGAAATATACTAAATTTAATAGTCAATCGTAATAAGATTTATAATTTAAAAAATTATAATTTAAGATTTATTTGCTAATTTCCAGTGTGGAATAAATGTTGTAAGTTATTTGGCACAATTTCAGATGTGCATTTAGTCGAATATAATTTTTATTGGTCCTATTTTTATTTCTGTAAAAAATTACTCAATTTATTAATATCGTGTTTTTCGGCCATATGACGTTTTCAACCTTTTAAGATCACGTCATACCAAATTTATAGTGCCAATATGTCACGTGATCGGGAAGCAGGACAATGTTTGGTATAAAAGGAGACAGTTTTTGCCTTCTAATGAGTTTGCTGTGAAACGAAGACCGAATTTTACAGTCAATTCCATTTCTTCTTTCAAATCATCTCGTGCGAGTTCTATCTAAGTCACATTCGTGGTATTGAAGGACCCTCACAGCCGGTATTATGAAAAACCCATAATCCAGTATTCTTAGTGAAATTGATGAAATCTTAGAATTGGACATTCCGAAATTGATCAATTACGTTAAGGATGCTGGGTGTTTACTGTTTAATAAGACCTGCTTTGAAGGTCCTTCAATTCCAAGAATACGATTTCGAACTCGGACGAGATGGTTTTAAAGAAGAAGCGAAATCGACTGTAAAATTCGGTCCGAACTCGTTAATGGAAAGACAAAGGTTCGAAAATATGTGGGATAAAGAAATTACAAACAGTTTTTGTGATCAAATTCGTTGCAATGACGTGTCTCTACCACGCGAAAGTAAAAAATATCCATCATATCAAAACAACAAATCAAGTTGAATAAAATTTTTATATCAAGGGACCCAAGTTTTGCTTTTCTCCAAGTTCCATTTTATATTTTCAAACACCAGTTTTGATCCCTTTTTATAAATCCCCTCTCATTCAACAGGATTTGAACCCACAATCCAAACCCCAACCACAGGTCACTAAACCCAATTTTGAATTTCATGAGCAATATGCCCAGAAACATCAATTTTTCTATGGATTTTTCCATGGACAAATTCCTCTTCATGTAAACAAAATTGTCATTAGCTTTTATTTCCTCCAACAAAGTTTGTTTAAGACATGAAGTTTTAATAAACTTTTATAATTAGCATATATTAAGTGGAATCCATCAAAGGATAACTAGCTAAACATAGTAGCTTGAAGGGATCTCAAGGGATATGAATGAGTTTAATGAAGTTTTGGGGCATTTGGTTCAAGTTTGTTGTCAGCATTTCATTAAACTTGTAATTAGGAGAATGTGAGAGACCACTAGTGTGTCAAATGTGTTGGAAAAGGTGATTATCCCAAAGGAAACACATGCTAACTTTTATAACCTGGAAATTGCAGCTTGAAAATGCAAATTATGTTGCATTAATGTTTTGCTCGTAAATTATTTCGCCCATGGATTCAGCATCATGAGGAAGCAAGTATTCCAGCAAATTGTTTGCATTGCGTATAAATTCTGCGAAATGTTTAAATTACTGAATTTTTTTAATTTTTTTTAAAAAGTTTTTTTTTTTTAAAAGAATTAATTGTTTGTTGTTGTTCGAAGGCGGAGTAGAGATATTGGAACGTTGGGTGAAATGGAATTTATTGAATTTTTTTCGACTTTGAGCTTGATTAATTTCAATATTAAAAAAGGTATTTTTTTATCGTTTCAGAGGTCGACATTATGTTAATAAAAGATTATTTCTTTTCTTGTTTTTTTTTTCTTTTGAATTTTTTTTAATCTCACGAACTGTTTTGCGCGTTTGATTAATAATCGAAGGGAGATGTTGAGATCACGTGGTGCACGTAGCCAATTATTTAATGTGGGGGAAAATGTTGAAAATAAAAATTCTTTTAATGGTTTTAATCATTTTTTAGAATTAATGGTGTTTATTTTTTTTTTAAAAGAAACTAATTATTGTAAGCAGTTTTTGAATGACGTTTTGTTTTATTTTTTCGGAATTGATGAATTAAATTTCAAATGGTGTTGTTGAAATTTGAATGCATTGCTGGGAAGTTCAGGCGGTGTTTTTCCAGTGCGGTGCAGTGAAGGTTTTCTGTGTGTTGCGCAGGAAAGCTCGAGTTGTTGGTGATGACACTGTACTAGATGTTGTGCTCTGGAGTGGAGGTTTGAAGGCTTAACCTTTTACTCTAGGAGCCTAGAAAAAAGCGCTATTGTATCAAGGCTGTAGGTTTATAGTATGTACAGTTTTAAATGTCAGCTTTTCAGGCGTGCATCATAGTTTGGTTGCAATTGATTTCTTCATAAGATGACATTACAAGTTTGTGTCATGCACACGTATTCCCAAAATACATGAGAGCACGCGCCCTAAAAGGATTGTGGTGTATGTTTGGCCCAATGAACCTGTTACTGCTTTCTCCACAAAGTTTATTACTCAATAATCATGGTACAATACATTATTTGACAACGAATGTTTGCAAAAATGTCGCAGTGAGTGCAAACCAATACAATTATGAGGGATAGATTTGCTTTATTGTACAAAATGTGAAATTATTTTTAAATTATTTTTAAATTACACAGCTATTTTCTGGAAAAATCTATGATGTCTATTGGGCTCAGCACACACACACACACATAATCCTTTTAGGTGTTCGCTCGTGTTTTCTGGAATATACGTTCGCACAAATTGCTGTAATGTTATCTTCTTAATAAAGAAATCAATTGCAATCAAGCCGTGATAGTCGATTGGTGTCTTTTTTGTGGCTTTAAGCTGGAAGTTAAGCTTCGGGCATCCTTTGGGGGGGGGGGGGGTCACATAACTAGATTATGTTTAGTATATAAACCAATCTCAACTTTGTTAAAAAGTCTATTATTGATAAGTAGCGAAAAGTAGCGCAAAAGTCATAGAAAAGTATTGCAATTGGCGAGGCATTGCCGTGAAGTTCAGGCGGTGCTTTCCAGTGCCGCGCAGTGAAGCTTTAACCTCGTTTCACAAGTGTCAGGCAGGAAAGCCTCTTTTCCGAGCTAAAGAAGTCGCGGGAGTTCAACTAACATTTCCCTCTTCTCGTTGCAGTTGTGATGCAAATCTACGAAGTTCAAGTGTACAACGAGTTCGTAATACGTGGCAACACGGCCGTACTCAAGTGCCACATCCCGAGCTTTGTGACGGATTACGTGAAAGTGGTGTCGTGGGTTCGCGACACCACCTTCAACGTGCTCTCGGAGGTAGAGACAGGTGAGTTGATTCACGAGGCACCAATCTTTTTTTATTAGTTTGGATATTAGGCGCGGTTTATTTGGCTAAATGCCAAGATTTTCGTCTTGCACTGCCACCTTGTCCCTAGTAATTGTATCTCGTATTTCCAAGTCTAATGTAATTTCCCGTAGCTGAGATAGGAGTGTGCTCAACGTTGGCAATTGCCGGCTTGTTTTCTATTTAAGAATTCCCATAGTGAGCTACACAAAAGCGCTTTACGAGCGTTTAAAAAAGGAAGATGGCCCTCGATTTGCTTCTATTACTTTTGCCCCCCTTCTGTCCCCTTTTTCACACGCTCCGCATTGGTTGATGAGCGCAAATCTCGGCGGAGATCCGGCAAATTCATCGAGTCAGCGCCTGTCATCTCGGCCGACGAGATTTGAGCAAAAAAGAAGCAACTTGAAATCCAGAAAGAGAAATGGAAATAAAAGAGTTTTAAAAAATTGATTCACTGCTGCATCGCAAAAGATGATTCTCGCGAGAACAGTAAGGCCGACATTACAAGTCCGAGTCGTAAATTGGAGTTCGTGACGAAAATTTTATACCCGCATTTGCGCGCTCTTTTCTTTTTCGGATTTTATTTCGGTCTTGTAAACATTTGAGATTAGAGTTGGGGTTTTTGATGTGTCGTTACATCTCGGTATAATGAATACCGTATATAAAATTATTTTTATATAATAACGAGATTTCGTAACAACAAATTTTTAACATGGGAGTCTATGGGGTTTTATTAATCAAGGCGTTAAATCCCTTCGTTATAGCGGGGTTGTGGCTATAAATTCAACCGTATTGTATTTCCTCTGCAGGTGGGCGCTATTCAATAATGTCTACGGGCGAATTACACATTCGTGACGTCACTCCTAATGATGCTTACCACAGTTTTCGATGTCGGACCATTCACCGCCTCACAGGGGAAACAAAAATTAGCTCGATGGGAGGTCGACTCGTGATTTCAGGTGAAGAAAACTTTTATTTATTGTTTTCCTTTAAATTGCATCGAATACAATATTCATGTTTGGCAATGAATTATGTACCGCTTTGCACAGATCCACAGGGAAGTGTCTCACCTCGAATCACTGATAGCAAAAGTTTTGTGCAAGTTCATCAAGGGGATAGTGCAGTGTTGCCTTGTGCCGCACAAGGCCATCCACCACCCTCTTACAGGTAAGAAGATTAAAGTGAGAGCAAATGCGCTTGTGTGGCCCGGAATCAAATTAACCTGGAGAAAAGTTCGTGCAAGGAATTAAAGTATTAAATAACAAAATTGCAATTGGAAAACACTTTTTTTTAAATTTTTTCTTTGAGGGTATTAAGTTGGATCTTTTAATTTTTAATAATTTAATTAATAAAGAAGGTAACTGGTGGAATCTTGTTTAGGAAATTGGTTTCTTTGATTAATTTTGAAGAGTTTGTGTAGTTTGGTAATTACATTTTTGGTTGTTAGGTGATTCGATTTTTGTTTTGTTTAAGTTGATCGTTAGGGAAGTTAATAGTGAAAATTAGAAATTTCTAGGAAAACTATAGAAACTTAAGAAAATTTGTGGAAATTTATCAGAAATTGCAAAAATATAAAAGAAAACTGGAGTTCAGTAGATAATGCATAACAGAATTGAAAAGTAAAAAGATGAATTAAAAATCATCCTCAATTATAAATCCCTCTCGGAGGAGTTATACTGAAGTTCAGTATAAATCTCAGCAAAAAAGTGGATTTTTGTATGTAAATCTTTACTTATAAAGATATAGATCACTTTAATACAGTTACTTTTACACTAAATTTATTTTTTCCTCTGTAATTTGTTGGTTTAAATGTGACAAATGTTAGCAACACTCAAGATATTTAACTTAATGTGATGATTTCATTATCACCACAGAAGTACGTGTAATTTATTAATGAATGATGATTTCCTTCATTTGGAATTCAAGTAGAGAATTTCTTAGAGCTTTTTTAAAATTTAAAATTTTTTAATTTCAGAAATTTTAATTAAAAATTTCTATTCAAAAAAAATCAGGAACAAAAATCAATTGTTTTTATCTTCATTTCTGAATGTGGAAAATTGAATCTATTGACTTTTGCCTGTATATTTTTTTATTTTCCATTGGTAAATTACTTGCAATTTACTTTGCATATAACTTAATCAATTATGCAATATCAAAACATGGGAGCAATTCATACAATAGGGGTCATGAATTTTTTTTTATTAAAACCTGAGGCTCCCTGTGCCAACATGAAATGTTTGTACAGGGAAAACATTGAAGAGGTTGATGCTAGTAATGCATTACTCAATGTGTGCTTAGTGAAACTAACCTTAAATTTGTTTTAGTTTCTAAGAATAAAGAATAAATTTAACTTTTGACATATTTTAGTGAATCAGAAAAATGTATCATAATGTATCAAAATGTATTATAAACTTGATAAAATGGTTATAAAGTATGATAAACCATTTTTAAAGGTAAATGGTGTCTAAATCTTAAAAAACATAATGAAATTTTATCAAACTTTTGAAATATACATTTTTAGGAAAGTCTTCTAGCATTTTGACCTTTTTTTTTTTTTTTTTAAATTATTTTTTGTACAATGTGACATGAAAAATGATGTTTACACATTACTTACATTTATTTCTAAAAGTTTTATCCCATTTTTTGAGGTTTTTTTTTATTTTTTTATTTTTTCAATTTGACATGTCTCAACTTCCCAAAATCATAATTGGATTACTATTGTAAACTGTCTGACACTGGTCAGGACACACATCAACTATGAAATTGATTTTTTTTTCTTGAGTTTTTCTTTCTTCTTTCAAGATATTATTTTTTAATCCACAATATATAGTAACAACAGCTCTTAAAGTAATGGGATTTTCATATATCAATTGATAAGTAACTTGGGATGTGGACAATAATTTTAAAGTAGATTGTGTAATTTCTTTCTTGTGATACAAACAAGAAGAAAAGTATTGATTTAATGGAAACATTAAAACCATATGTGGAAGAAATAACTGGTGTTTTTGACAAAGGAAAATTGCAATTTAATTTGCTGTAAGTAGTAAATTAGTAGAGAATTTGTTTACAGTTATTGTTAAGTGCAGTATAAACAATATGTGTTGAATAATTAATGACATAGTTGCAGTATTTTACAAAAGGAGAAAGCTTAAAAGCAGCAAAAACTAATGTGTATTAAGTAATTTATAATGTTTGTTTGTATTATTTTTTGGAAATTAGAATGTTAATAATATTAGTTTTTTTAAATTGAAACAAATTAAAGTTAATGTAATATACAAACTCAAAAAAGAATATTTTAAAAATATTATAAAATTCTGTTGGAATAAGTAATTTGCTGTTTTTCCAACCCAGTGATACCTTGGAGATTCATCTCTAAGAAAACAACTTTGATGTTTTTAACCTTAGAATTCTAAGGTGAGCAAGGTCTTAGTCAAATAAAGAAAACAAACATTAAGTAGCTTTAAGTTATGAAACAAAACAACATAAAAATTAAGTGCAAACTAACACTACAAAAAATCAGCTTTGTAAATATAAAGTTAATGTAACTTTGTCTAGAAGACTTTGTTTCAAACATCTACAATATTAAAAGTAAAGAACACAAATCTGAATAAATGCAAACTCAAAGAATTGCATTTAAAAACTACAATTTTATGTATTAAGGAGTTTTATTATTTACTACAAAGGGCCATAAATTTAGCATCAGAAGAATTGTAACTAAAAAATCATCTATAAAGTACCACAAAGCAAATAGCTGTTGAAAAAATATTTGATGATGTTTTGTGTTTACTAAGGAGATCTATCATTGTTTGTGGTTTACATTCAATTTAGGTTTTCCAAACTCAGAACCATCAAGACCTCTATTCTGACAAAAATTTTCTAAAAGCAATTGCAACAAAAAACATTTCAAAATGATTAAAGTGACACTTTCCATTTATCACTTCCAACAACAAAGCCCAAAAAAATGCATTAAAAATTAAATAACAATTTCCAAAAATATAAAATTCAAAAAAAAAAATTTCTGCAAGCTGACTTACAAGTTGAAATATCATTTTTTCTTTTTCTTTGTAAACAGCATGACTTGTCAAGCTTTGAAATATGACACAAACCATCAAGCCTAAAACTTACTTCGGTTGACATTTGATGTCCACCGACATGTGCCAACCCGCATTTGAAACTTCTAACTACGCACCCAATTTGAAGTTTCTCTTTTATCGATTTTGTAAAATTTTCTAAAACTCTTTGAAATTAAGTGGGAAAAAAAGTGTGAAAATCCACTTCTGGTTGTGTTGGGTCTATCATAAACTAGAATTTCTCCCAAACGTAAAACTAGGTACTCATAATTAAGAAGGAAAGATGTGGGTGAAGGAGTGCGAGTTAATTTTGAAACAGCAACGTAATTTGGCGTCGACGTAAATGCGATAGTGGGAGAGAGTGATGCGTCTTCATTTCAACTTGAGTTTTCACACTTTAAAAGGAAGACACTTAATTAAAGTGGTTTACGTCAAGAGATAAAATGTTATCAGACAAGATTGTCAACTTAGCAAAGTGTTAAATTGAAACCGTCCATAAAACACTTTTAAAAGCAAATACAACTTTCTTGATGCCAACTTTGAAAGATTAGTGCGAGAGATATTAAAAATGTAGTTTGAGCAAACTTGATGTTCAGTTGGTGGGCTAAAGTGGAGTTTTCGGTTTGGTAGTGCAGTTATGATATTAAAGATCAAAACATCAACAACAAAAACAGCAAGTTGGCTTTCTTGTAATATTGATAGAAGCAACAACAAAATGTTTAAAATTTAATACTTAATTAAATGAGTTGTTTGTGCAATTTGGTTGAGGATGTAAAACACTGTGGTTTTAGCACTGTGGTTTATTGTTTTTACAAATATTGATATTGGGGTTTCAAGTGACAAAATGCCCTGAAGTAGCAGAAAATATTAATAAGGTAATTTGAGCAAAGATAATTTGCTGTTGATGGATAAAAATTGAATTTCTTGGCTCGAAATTATTATGCAACGTCAACTTTACTAACTTATTGAACTGGTTTCTGATTTCAACAACATGTTCACTGAAAACAATTGTTTTGAGGCAAAAAAACGTTTAAATTTAAATTTTCAATTAGTTTACTCATTTTACGAAAATTAAAAACAATATTTAATAGTAGGATTGTAAAAACCTAAGTTCTTTAATGCACAGAGGTTGGAATTAAAGAGAAAAAGAGATTAAATATGAAATTTCAACATTAATAAATTATGTTCTGATTTTCTGACCTTTGACCAAAGTTGATGTTAAATTTTGAGCTATTTATACCTTTTGCAATGTTGCAGATAAGCCAACAAGCTGTGAATTTTCTTTGCTTCATAATTTAGTTCACTAACGAATAAAATAATCATCTTGCTTAAAGTTAACTGATTTTGTTTACATTTGAAATTGACTTTTGGCCAAAGTTTAGTCTCGCACTGTATATACAGCTAATGAAGATTAAGAACTAAAAGCCTTGACCATCCCTTGAGTCCAGTCATTAGCTATAATGTTGATTGAGATGTTGTAAATAGTTTCTTTGAAGTAAAACTAAGTGCACAGCAAACTGTTTGAATCTGTGGTTTTAGTACAACATCAAACGATTTCTCATTGATTTAATGCGTTAAAATACATTTAGTTAAGTTAAATGTGAGGTGGCCGAACCTCCTAAACCTCTTAACCTTGTATTAATGCGGTGTGTTGGTCTTTGTGCTGGTCATAACACGAGAGTTGGTTCTAACTTGCATCATAACACGGCCAGAATGGGCGAATTAAAAATTTAAAACTCTTTCATGGCACCTCTATTTGCAACCGCAAATGAAGTCGGAATGGCAGTGCGTAGAAGACTTTAATAATTTTTTTAAGAGAAATGCTCACACGCAAGTAGAATGATTATGCACATAAAAGTGTTTTATTAGAATTTTTTAGTGACTGTCCTTCGAAAGTTCTGGTCATTCTCAAATATTACTTAAATGGTTACAGATAGGTTAAGGCAATTATTGATCTGTATAAGAAGATGGATGTGGGTGAGTCAAAGGTGGTTTCAAATTTGCGTTATAATGTCATTGACTTTGTGACTTCTAAGCCATGCAAGATGTAACGACTGTGCTTCTTATTACTATGGGTTTACCATTAAATGTTTTCAGATAGGGTTGCGATTTTTAGAAAAATCAAAATATGAGATTGCTCAGTACTCCATTTCTCATCATCTTTATAGTAAATTTTATTTGTAAAAACTTCAGAAATAATTAGTCCAATTTAAAAAAATTATGGAAAATACATTATTATAACTGTTGCTCCAGTGTTTTTCAGTTAAATGTCGTTTATTCTGATAGATTTTCGATCAAAAATTATTTAAATAAGATTAATTTGGTCGCAAACGGGAGATTTTCCATTGGTAAACAGAGGCCAGAGTTCAGTGGAAAAAACCGGAGTCTTCCGGCGAAAACATGAGATGTTGAGGCCACTTCCTAAATGTCAGATATCATAGGGGAAGTTAATGAACCTAAGCACAAAAACTGAATTAATTTTAAGAAAAACATTTCCAAATTTATCCATACAGCTAAAGATAACAATAAAATTTATCTGGATTATCATTTAATAACCAGATGTCTCGAAAAATAAATAAACCGTTTTCTCGGTTTTGTGGGATTCACTCTGATCTCGGAAGTGGTTCAGGTTTGACTTGTCCACTAGTACTATTGTATGCCATGATGCTCGATAATCGTCTGTTGGGCAAAGGAGTCCTGGAGGGAGACGAGGTTTGAGGGAGTCAGACATGATGTATCAATAACCAGAAGAAGGCAACATCTCTCTTTGAGGCAGGCAAACTAGCAGAGTGCAGAAACAAGACAGGATTGGCTTGGAGCGTAGTAAATAAAGATCAGACGCAAAAACGCTCTGTTTAATGTCGCCCGGTTATTTCCATGCCTAGTCACGCTCTACTGCTCTTGACCCCAACGGGTTAAGTAGGAGAAAGGAGAAAAAAGTCGATTAGAAAGTCGTGGAGCAGTGTTTAATTAATCTAGAAAGATTTTAATTTGGATTTAAAATGTCAAACATCATTGAAAATTTTTTTAAGAAAGTTAAATTGTTGAACTAAGATAAGAGAAGAAAAAATCTGGAAATTTCTATTTACTAATATTTATTGTTAAATTTAAATGCTGGAGTCTTTAATCTGAAATTTGAAGTCATGTTTCTGCCATCGATATCCTGTGGAGTTAATGGAAATTTAAAACTGGGCTAAGTATTCATTTTTCATATTTCCAGTTTCATGAATCTATTATTAGATTTGCTAGAAAAATTTTAAAATAATGTTTATTTTTTTTATGCGTATATTGCATTTCGGAGCGTCTAAGTGATCGCATTAAAGGATCGAGAATTTTAGGCAGTTTTAAGGCGCTGAAAGTAATCGACGTACTTTGTGTCTAGAAGACTGTAAGTGCGTAACCAAACCGGGAAGTCTATTTAAACCCGCTCCGAATCGTGTCATCGCACAGATTTTTCAAGTCGTTTTTAATTGTTGTATCAATCTGGAGCGGATTTAAATATCACTTCCGGTTGAGGTAAGGGTTCGAAAATTTCTGAGCACGAAGATCAATACACGTACTTTGTCTCCAGAAAATCTGGAATCTTTGTCCAAACCGGAAGTGTTATTTTAAACCTCTCCGAATGTCGTGTGAGTCACCGGAAAAATTGTTGCATTTTTAGTCTCTTGTTGCAATTTGCACGGGATTTAAGTAACACTTCCGTGCAGCTAATGCTTCGGAATTTCCGTGAAACTAAGCTCACACACATACTTCGTCTCCGGAAAATCCGAAACGTTTTACCCAAACCGGAAGTGGCATTTAAATCCGCTCCGAATGGCATCATATTCAAAATTTTATGAAGCCTTTCAATCTCATGTGCAATTTGGAGCGGATTTAAAAGACACTTCCGGTTATGCCAAAGGTTCAAAATTTCCATGCCACGAAGATCAACACATCTACTTCGTATCCAGAAAATAGGAAACCTCTTTGAAAACCGGAAGTGTCATTTAAACCCGCTCGGAATGGCAGCTGGGATTGAAACGTAAGTCAAAGTTGGGATTTAATTTGTCAACGTTTGTAACTTTTCAGTTGGTTCGTGAAATCCAATCGAAATCACATGACACCCTTGGTATTATCAGAGCGAATACAGCAAATTGGAGGAACCCTTTTGATACGAAATGCGAGAATAGCTGACAGCGAAACGTACGTGTGCGTCGTCAGTAGCAACGTGGGCAATCAATCAGCCGTCAGCGTCCTCTCCGTGACAGGTAACGAGTCCATTTCGGATTTAGTAATAATTTAGTGCTCACTTTTAAAGAGACCACCCTTCATTTTTAATGGGCGTTTTAAAATGTGTCACGTGACTTCTCCCTCCGGTACTTTATGATGGACGATAGTGATAACGACGGAGGCTTATCTTTCTCTTTTTCTTTCGGGATCTAAAACATCTTAAGTCAATCCATATATCACATTTAAGAATCCCAGATACGAGACGGTCACCTGAGAAATCGTTTTTTGAATCTTTATTTATAAAATTTATAAAATTGTGATTTGGGATTTGAAAAATGTTTTTGGCTAAAAGATACTTTTCCTCTTCACTCGCGAGATTTTTCCCATTGATTTCAGTCAAGCAGCTGTTGCTTTTTGATTTTCCGCCCATGTTTACGGTTGGACTTGACTTGGAAATGAGATAATTTGAAATGGTTTAAGTTTCTTCGGCGGTTACTCGTGTATGAAAGATTAATTTGCTGTCGGAAGGAAATGTTGGAGAGTTGCTTAAGTGAGGAAGTAGATGTGAAACATTTTTTTTTTTAAAGAACGTCTTGGCAATGACAGTTTGCAATTTATGCAAACTACTTCCGGACCTTGAAAATTTAATTAAGTTATGGTTGGAGTAATTTATTTAAATAATACTTGCAAAGAATTTTTTTTGTGTAGAACAAATCTCACTTGTGTATAAATACAAGATGTTGCAGGAAAGCATCATTGGTCTATTGTAAGAATATAAATGGTGGAGTTTTCTCTATTTTGTCAATATTTTCTATGCATTTTTGAGCATTTTGCGGAAATAATTTTAAAATAAATATTTTAACTTCATGCAATGCAGCTAAAGACTCATTAACACTGAAAATAAAATATTTATGTCATTAAGTAATAATTTGAATTTAAATAATGTTTTAATATTAAATAGTTTTTAAATTTTAAATAATAAGTTGTTTACTTATAAATAGGGTATGGATTTTTCGGGTTAAACCCGAAAATACCCGATTTTAACCCCCCGAATTGATTTTTAGAAATTAGGGTT
>JAQIXT010001530.1:0-15145 GCA_034700445.1 Stenotaenia linearis
ACGTTACGGGTCTGACTAGGTAACCGGATACGCGTCATCTCTAGGTGACCCGGAAGTCACGAAATGAGATGGAATGAGAGCTCAAACAAACACGTTAAAATCTGAGCACCAAATTAAAACTTCATTTTATCTTTCTTTTATTCCCAGAAACCCAATTTCCGCTACACTTGTTTACAACTCTAACATTAACTTCTACGAATTAAAGCAGCAAATTAATTGATATTTCATGTGCAACGTAATACATAACTTTCTTATAAAGTATTGGGGAAAAGCTTTAAAAAGTAATTTAAAAATCAATTTTTTTTAAAGTTTTTGTTAAAGAATTTGCTAAAATCTGAAACAATACTATGTTTCGTATTTAAAAGGATGATTTGTTGCATCAAATTGCATGAAAATATCGATTTTTCAACTAACTTCCGATTTTTTCTATACTTTTTCTAAATTTACTCAATAAAAAATTTAAAAAGCAAAACAAACAACTCTGTTGTCTTCTCAGTGACATAAACATCAACTCGCATTAGTTCTTCCAAATAATAAGCAACTCGATACACATTAATAAAAGAAGGCTTGTAAAATAAAAATGAATATAGTAAATAATAAAACAGAAGCAGACTTTCATCTTATTGCAATTTTTTTAAAAGCTTTGAAAATTTTTGAAAAAATCTAAAAACAAATTTGACAAAATTTGAAGTGGAATTTGCAAGAAAATGCAAAACAATAGAAAAACTTTAAACTGATTTTCTACCAATCCTATTTAAACAATCCAACAAAATATTGAAAATTAGCATTTAGCCTAACCCTACTGAGATTTGCAATGGATTCGACTGAGACAAGTTGAAGTTGGTGCGTATTGGCGACAGGCAAACCAAACTACCAGCAGCTGTTTCTTGGATGGCAGCCAGTGGGTGCAGCCCTTGTCATGTACTTGGCTATGGATTTATGCAGAAGAATAACGAATGGCCACGGGATGTTTCAACTACAGATCAGCCAAGCCATGCGCCTCCTGCCCTGTTTGTCAAAGAAACTCCCATTCTTTGCAAGTAAACAAAAAAATTGCACATCTTTGATGGACGTAATTATAATAACAAATGACATGTGCTTTTACTCCCAAACTTCCATAGTCAAGAAAAAATGAAATAAAACTTTTACTTCTCGTAAAATCGTCTTTTTATCGTTTGTTTTTCTTAATAAATATTAAGGATTATGTCATCGCGCTACAATGCGCGAGCACAACAGAAAAATGTGGTCAAATTGCTGAAATTGGAAAATAATCTCAAAGTCAGTCTTTACAGTGATGTAAATGCAACTTCCATCAATCCACATAAATATTTAAATATAAAAAAAAATCATCTGTAACCATATTTCACTATTTTCTATTTCAATTCCTATTCTATTCTGCTTCTCAATCTGATCCGTAGCAAGAAAAAACATGAAACCTAATCTAGAATTGCTTCGATTCGATTTTACAACACATTACAAATGCATAGATGCGTAGTTCGAGACGGCAATTGCAACTTGCATTTCACATTCAGAGCCGCATCAAACCCTCACTTCACACCGATATGCTAAACCACTCATGCCAGCATAACTCCCAATTTATGCCTTTCACCTCATTCTCTCGCCTTTTATCTCTCCAGATAAACAAGTCAACCGGTTGCCACTTGTCTAATAAATATTTTTTTTACTCTCTCCCTCTTTTCCACTTCTTTCTTTCCACTAAGAGTCAGATGAAAAATGAATAAAACAAACATGTTTTTCACCCAAACTTTCTTCTCTCCCTCTTGTCTGTTAGCATTAAGCTTATTAAAATTTAAAGTGAATGTAAAATAAACAACTCAACTAACAACTATGTGCTCTACTTAGGGGGGGGGAAACTTTAAAGGACAAGTGCACGGTTGTTTATAATTATTTTTCTTATTAACCTCTAAATTTAGTATTTGACCTTGCTGTGTGAGTTTTTCCTCACCTGTGATTTGCACAGTTTATGTATTAAAGGCGGGGAAAAATGTAAATATAAGTGTCACGTAGTTGTGGTGGATGTGACATTATATTTTGATGATGGAAAATTGTTTGTGTTAGCTCAAATTCGCTGCAAAATCATTTAACTTAGTGCTTGTGAATTGTTTCAAGTGGATGCATCCAAACGAGGTCTTAAAGCGTGAAAAACGATTAGTTTTTGATCGATTTAATGAAGTGTTTTCGCCATTTGCAAGTCAGCTATTGTAATCACAAGATTGGCACATCAATGCTCCTATTGGCTGGAAGTAATTATTGTTATTTAGCATTCTATTAGGAAGAAATCAAACTTACTTATTACTAATTGCTTGTGATTGTGATAAATTGACACAAAATGGCCGATTAAATCCTTTGCTCCTATAAATTTATCACAACTTCCTCTTGAAATTTATCAAACAATACAAATATTTTGTTTCTTTTGAGATTTTATCTTTATCCTTTTACAAAATGAAAAATTAAAAGAATGGCAACGTAATATTTTATTCCTGAAACCATTAATAGTCTCAGCTGAATATTACAATCCCCAAGTCTTGGGTTCAAACCTTTTCTAACCCTTTTGGGTAAATTAAAGTCAAATTCTAAGCAAGTTGAGCTCAGTGTAGGTCAACCTCCTTTTCTCTACATGTAAGCAGTCAAATAACATGAAATATTCATTGGTGGAGGACAAAGTAAAAAGGGGGTGGTAGAGTTACAATTCATATTTCCCCTCTTTATGGTGAATTTTCAAATTATGAATTAATTTTATTTGCCATTTTTTATTCATAAAATATGCAGTTTTCGCCAGGAAAAGACAAATGGCAAAAGAAAAACTTTTCATAACTTTATAAATTAAAAATTTACATAATTTGACTAAAATACACTTTTATATTTTAATTCCTCATACAATTAATTACCAGAAAATAAAAAATGTAATATTTGACTTTGTTTTCAAAAATCTTCTCTTAAAAAAAAAATTAAAATAAAATATAAAAAAGAAGAGAAATTAAAAGGATAATTAATTCCAAGTAAAAATTTCTCCTTGACATCCTCTCCTAATTTATCACTCACAAACAGACAATCAAAAACACCATTTTAACAGTTGTACAACCCACTTCATCCGACCAATTTAATTACATTTTAAAATACTGCACATCTTCAAGAGATAATTCAAAAATATGACCTCATCTTCTTCAACCAGAGCAGCGATAATAAATTAAACGCAAATGACAAATTATAACTTTTTTCTTTTTCCACCCAACAGATATTCAATTTTATCCAATTTTAACTCCAAATTGCAACCAACATTTTTCTACGCTTGGAGACATTTTTCTTGATGACAAGAAAAGTGAAAAAAGGAGAGTGAGAAGAGGACTAATTGGTCTTGAGCCGACATAAATATTTGCCAACTTGAAGTAAATGAGGAAGTCACTTAAAGTGCAGTTAACTGTGTAACAACACAGTTTTGATAAATTTTCAAACTTATCTCTAAACATTGATTCCATTATTAGTTCACACCAAACCTGAAGCTTCTCATTAAGATAAGAGATTGAGATAAACTTGGCTAGTTAATTCTTTAGCTTGCAACAAGCTACGAGTAGAGATAATTTGATTTACATTACCAATTACAAACTGCACTCTTTGCTTCAATCCCCATAGAAAAGAAACTGTACAGAGATAATTAAAACTCAATCGATTTACATGAGCAAAAAGAACTCTGCAACATTACCTTAGAGATGTTTTTTGTTACCAACACAAACACTGCAGTCCAAAATCAATAGAAAAAATAAATCCATTTTAAATATTGGTTTATTGTTTAAAAATATTTTTTTTCTCTTTAGAATTTTTAGTAATGCTTTGAGAATGGGATGTAATACAAAGAGTATTACATGTTTTTCCCATTTTGCTCGCCAAATTACATCACAAACTACATTCAGCAATGCCGTTGCTGAAAACGAGTATTTTCTTATTGCACTTTTCACTCGTCCTTGCAATTCGTGAATTTCCGGTTGTGAACACAAACTAGCCATCCGTACGAATGTGCCCTCAAAATTTCAAGAAAATAATCCAACCCGGAAGTGCCGTCTTCACGGACCCGAAAGCGGATTGCGGGATTTGTTTTATTTACTGCTAATAGCAATAATCATATTTTATGCACGTGCGATTAAAGGGGAAGAGCAAACGGTGAAAAGTGATGAAATTGCAAGAAAATTGCTCTTTAAAATTTATCATTCGCGTCGAATCAATTGTCTCGAACATTAACATACGCTAAAAGTCGTTGTAAGAATCCCGAGGCAAAGCAAAGCAACGTTACAGTTAGCACTCCCAATTGGCAAGCTTTGCTGCAGAGTGCAGACAAACCATCCATCGCACATGCGCATTTCCCCACTTAATTTCCCGCACAGCCAGCACAGCACACACGACTTGATTGCAATTTACATAATGTTGAAATCGGAAACTTTTCCATGACCCTTTAACGGAGACAAATCTTTTACGGCCCTCTATAAAATTCCTGGAAAAATATAATCAATCGAGTTGCTCGCGAGAGAAAAAAAGGAAAAAAGGAAGGAGAGGTGTGTCAAGATCAATGTTTCATGCACACGAGGGCACCCATATTCAACTCGGGAGCTATTTCAAAGGGATTTCACACGCCAAAGGGGACCAATCAAGCGCAGTCGAGTAAACCAAATGAACAGAGCGATAGTTTAAACGATAGGCTCGAAAAATTCAAAAAAAAAATCAATGTAAAAAATGATTTTAGGGCGCTATTTTTCAATTTTTTTTCATTTTCTTATTTTTTTGGCGCCCATTCTCGACGACAACAAGTCGACCACAATTTCCCTCGTCAAGAATAGAGTAGGTGGCTTCTTTAATACGGCGTCACGTAGAGCCCAAAAGCAATATGAAAAGTCCAATGTAAAAAGGAGGAGAAAGGGGGGATCGGGGGGGAGGTAAAAATAAAAAGAAGTCCATTCTCTGGTGCCTTCAATTCTGCTCGACTCCAACTTGTGATCTGGCACTCTGCATTGGAGAATAACAATAAGGAGGAGACTTGGCCACGTGCCCAACATCAGACCCCTCTGCTGGTCTCATATTGGAATGAATTTCTTGACTTCTCACCACCCGTGCGCTAACACCAGGGAGAGACACACGATCTGCAACCAGTTTACACTACCGAGATCTTTGACATAACACACTTAGTTCGCTTTTCCTTTTCCAATTTCCTTCCTTTATTCCCAATTCGTATCAACAAGAAAAATGTGCAAATCTTGTAATTTCTAAACTTCGTTTTTAAACCGCCTATAATAAAAAACGAATCAATATGCAAATTTACTCGTCCATCTTTGACGTATCAACTGCAGGGAATGGAAAACAAAATCATTTCAGCTGAGAAAATCCCTCTTTTTACGACTCCAAACCAAACAATTAACTTTATGCCTTCTTGTGCTTCCCTGCACAGCATGTGCTATAAGGGGAAGCCCTGAACGGAAAAGCTGTATTTTTTTTATTCCACTCTTTTTTTGTGGAAATATTCAAATGCGAGTGCAACCAATATAAGACAAGGGAGACACCATTTAAATCTTGCGTCAATCACTCGTCTTACCTTTCAAAAAAAGCCACGTGTTCAAATCCCGAATTAAATCTGACTTGCCAATAAATTGCATTTCGAAAACCGTCTCTCAACATGTCACTCGACTAATTCCTTAGTCTTGTTACCCCAAACGAGATTTCATTTAGCTATTTTAATGCTTTTTTCTCGGTAAATATCATCGACCTGCCTTTCCTCTTTCAATTTACAAAACTTTATCAATCTACCTTTTCTTTATTTTCCAAAAAGTTATTTTTAAAAAAGTAGAAAAAAAAACGAAACGGTAATCATTATGGAAATTCTGAACCCGTGTTGACAAATAGGGTTAATATAACCTCGCAACCTGGTTTTCATTATGAAAAAGTCTGAAATTAACTTGGGAGAAATTTCAAATGCAAATAAGTTAAACGCGATGAATCGAAATGATTTATTAAATTTAAATTATCTGCCCATCAAAATTATCTAGCCACGGCTGTACACGTATTAATTCTGCATCGCTTATGATGAACAGCATTTTCCAGGCACCTCTAGCTTACCGATTCATCAACTCCTATTTCCGTAATAAGCCCGCTTTAATGATTTACATCCGCTAATAAAATTAATACCAATAATCAATAGATGCAGTGGAAAACTCTTTTTAACATTACAATTATTGAAGGTCTCAATTTTCTCTTTTTGTGAAAACCTCAAGAAAAAATAAATTTCATTTGAATCATTTCTATTAACAGAAATCAGATTAAAAGGTGCTAAGAGTAAGTTAAAGATGAGGAAAAGATGGAAAAATGAGAAATGGGTATAAAAGATATAAAATTTTAAAAAATTGTTTTTTGAAAAAACACCTGATCCCAACAGAATTTAATAAATAATAATTCATCAAGTATTATGACACTAACAGACAGCTTCTTACAAGGTGAGTGGAAATTTAATCATTTTTCTAAATTTTTCTCAAAAATTCTATCAGAAACTGTAAAGAGATTCTTAAAGTTGAGTTCTTTACATATCCATTCACTCAAACTTTACTTCTAAAACCCATTTTTAAGAACAGACATAAAAAGTTGCATCACAAGTACCGACCAAAACTATATTTAAAAATCCATAACCGAAGCCACTTCTCGTTAAACTTCTAGCACTTAAAGAAAACGCTTTTTTATTGAAACTGACCCCGCCACAATTCCGATGGTCAGTTCCAGCTAGGAGTACTAACGCTAAGCATACGAATGACCGAAAAGACGCTCTGTCATAAGCACGACCATTGAATGGCTCCTCGGACGCCGACCCGAAGTGCTCAAATGCAGAAAGAGGAAGAGGAGAACGAAAGAGAAGAGCGGCAACTGGAATCTCCTTGGTCCACAAGGGATGAATCTCGCACTCTTCAGTCCATTTTTATTTAAAATGTATATTGCCTATAAAAAGATGGAGCTTCGCACATATTTTGCAGAGACAAGTCGTAAATCCAACTTGTCCGAAACCTCCATTGGAAAAGGACTCAACTTTTTCATCCGGCCTTTACACCTGCATGGAATCGAGGTAATTAAGCTCACCTTCGTTAGAACCGAGTTAGAGTAAAAAAGAAGCAAAACGCAGCAAATAAGACAAACCAATTTCGAAACGTAATTGGCTATGATGGAAAACAACTTGCACTTTAATGCGACCTCTCCATTTCTCTAGAAGATTTTTGTATAATTATGACAAAACAATTTTTTCTTCTATTTGTTTATGTGCAAAAGATGAATGTCAATAACGAAGCATTTCGGCACCTCTATTTGTCCTCATTTAAAGTTGAGCTGCAGGTTCAGATGGGATCTTGAAATTCTAGATTAACGAGGCGTTTGAATATTTTATGCGCATTTACATACAATTAATAGAGAAAAAATGAGTTTCAAGTGTTGGCTTTCCCGCAATGTTCTAATGGAAATATATTCCGATTCGGAGCGGGTTAATAAAGCACTTCCGGTTTACTTAGAGCCTGGATACTTTCAGGACTTGATCTACAGTTCTAAATCTTCGTGTCTCTAAAATTTAAAGAGTCCATCTCAACCGGAAGTGCGGATTCCGTCCGCTCGGAATTGTGAGAAAACGTCAGTTAACATTTTTTGTTTGTGATTGTTATTTTTCTATTTGAAAATTCTATTTACCACAATGTCATCTATACTCTAATTTGTCACAAACAGTAAAAAAAAACTGCCTAACAAGTTTGGTGGTGAATCACGATGGGAGAAAAAAGACAAGTTAATCTTTCTTTTGTCACATGTATTTGGGTTAAGGGCTTTTTCCTGTCGTTCATTTCCTTCTTTCTCTTCTGCGACCAATTTCCAGAAGGGGACAGTAATGTGATTGCCGAAAAAACTAACAACTTAATAATAGATTACTCTCCAGACCCAATACACGTAGAAACCTTTTAAAAATTAAACTCACTTTTTCTTCGCATCCGTAATACCATCTTCAGTTATACATTAGCTGTCAATTTTTATTTTCTCCAACCATTTCACCCCACTTATAGTTTAATGAGAAATAAAACACATTTAAAGACGAAATGGAAATTAGGAGAACAAATTCTCATTTCTTAATTGCAGTTTTTCAATCTTTAAACATGAATTGAATTTTCTCTTTTGAAATAAACTTAAAATCACCCTAGGACATTCAGTTTAGTCACTGACTGACTTATTCTTAAAAATGCATCGAGCAAGAGCCTTTCTCTTTACGTTTTACACTATCACACCGTTTTCAACTTGAAAAAGACCTTTAATATTATTCCTTAGCATTATTTTTTAAACTATTGATTCCAACCTCATGATAGTTTCAGAATGATGAGCAGTCTCGAGAGATTAAAGCACATTCTAGCTAAAATGAGTTATCAATTATGCCCTTTGACCATATTTCAGGGATGGCAGTTTCCAACAGGTTTCCATTTCTATTTTTGTTCCAGTTCCTTATCCCCAAGTCACAAAGCAGAATGTGAAAAGCCCACATCAGACATAATGCTGCAAATTTCATAGGATCGATTTGGATCAATTTCAATAAAAACTTATATTGAAGTTTTTTTGTGGTAACTTTGTGATTTTCTCTGGTTTCTGCAATGTCGTTATTCTTTGAACAATACACGGAATTAAGTTACCAGTTTATCTTTTTTCTTTCCTTCTTTTCTTTCTGTTTTTTTTAGAAAGTTGTTAGCTTATGTTTGGTGACTTATTCACGTTGAAAGCTTTTAAACCATTATCAATTAGCGGAGTCAATTAAAGATTTCGGTCATGTTTTATCGATCATTCTTCTCGTACTGTTTCTGTAGTTTCTCCACTGGGTGTGGTAATTATCGTCCCTAAATCCACAGAAAACTTAATAATGTCTTAGTTTTTTTTACTATTTCATTTGTGGCTTCATTTTCTTCCACCACTTAGCTCTGAAGAAGCAAATCCAACTCTCTACCTCCATATGGTTCCCCTTGGTTTCTTCACTGTGCATGGTAGCCTTTCCTGCAACCCCAATCATGCCAGTGATGCTGAACGAGAGCTCTGATACTTCTGACGGTGTTGGGTCATGTTTTTTCTTTTTGCCATCATTGACTTCAGCCATGGCTTTCCATTCTTTCCTCTACTTCCAAGATTTTATTAATCATGCCTATTTTAGCGATTTGCAATAAAATAATAATCAAAGGATACTCTAAGATAAACAGTAAATATAATTTGTTGACATTAGATTACGCTTTGATTATTCTTCTTTGGTTTTACCAGAGGCTTTCTATTTGTGCAATACTTTTACACAAATATTGCTGACAGTTTGGGAAATTGCTTGTAGCTACTGCAGTTAGCACTGGCTTTAAGCAACATTTACATACTCCTTGTTTATTGATTATGTATATTTAAAATTTACTCCAAACAAAGAATCTTTGTCATGTCAAACTCGGCTTTATACCCACTAGTGGCATTAAATCCTAAACCCGCCTACGTAACCTAAATGTTTCACATGACAATTTCTGTTCGGAATATCAAAACAAACTTAAACTGCTTTGCTTTAATACCATTTTATACCAGGTTATGAAATAATTATCTGCATTAATGTTTAACTTGTATATCCTAAGAAATGGCCTACAGCAACATAACTTATTAACAATTTGCTGAATATTACATAGATTATACAATATCCTACTCTGTGCTCCATATGAATAATTCTCCCATTTTAATTCACTGCACAACTCCGAGAGAAACTGCAAGTTATCAATCACTTTTACATCATCCTAAAACATACTGGCTTATCACTCACACTCATGAGTCAGGGCTAAGCATGAATAAAACCTTTGCATTTCTTTCCTTTTTTACCCAATAGCAAACTCTTCGATCCAAACCGAGTTGGGGGTCTCATTCCCATCCCAATTCACACTAAAGGCCAGTCGATTTCTATTATTGATTTATTCTTCTTTCTACTCACCACCGGGCACTTGCTACCAACCACCGCACAAAAATTGAGATACGAATGAAACGGGGAAAGGAGGAGAAAGGAAAAGTTCACCGAACAGAGTTGGGAGTTGTGCGTGTCTCTGTAATCTCGATCGACTTTGGACGTCTCGACTTGTATTAATTTACATAAAGTGCAACTCACCGTGGGAAAAAAAACTTTCGATTTATCAAGATAAAATGTTATGACTGTTTCATCAAGCGAGTTTCATCTGACCCGGCCGTGTCTGGGAATTATCAATGTTTTAGAGCAATTCATATTTCAGGGAACGTTGTATTGATTTAAAATGATGCTCGCAACGCCCATTAATAACTGAAAGTGTGTCTAGGATAGTTTCGAGTGTTTAAAATTAAATAATTGTGATCAATTCTGCAATTACACTTGCTTTGAAAACGTAATGGAAATTGATTTTAAAGTCAATAGATGAATAGTTGCGTGTGCAAATTTCCACTTTTCAATTCAATTACAATTTGCACACGGAATTTTGTTTAATTCTTTAAAAAAAAACCAAAAAAAGTTAATTTTTCTATATCAAAGAGAGAAAAATAAGTGAGTAATTGATTACATGGTTAGAATGCGATTTGAAGACCACACAGAGAGACATTGATGGAAGGATGCACAAATAAAAATGGCTTCCATCATCCTTTACTTGCCTCCTTACCCCTTTCCACATATATATTTTTATAGCATTTTTTCCCTTATTCTTTGGCTCGTTACGAAATTGTCTTCCTTATTCATGTCATGGATGGACCAAACTTTTTTCTCTCTTTCCCTTTCGTTTTTATTATTACACTTCAATTGCAGCCAATCCAAATCCATACACGCAAACAGAATGTAAAAGTGCGAGACAAAAGGTTAAATCTGTTCTAATTCTATCAAAGATGGGGAGAAATTGATTTAGTTTACATATAAAATGTAATAATAATTAGTGTATTATACAATTTGTACGTTATTTCTTTAAATCCGCTTAGAAAGAAATGAAACTGATGAATTAATGAACGAGGACACGGTAATGCGACTTAAAGTCGAGCACGCTTTTCTGAGCAAATTCAAAATCCACACAGCGTCACTAAACGTAAACATATTAAATTTTCTATTTCTATTCCCACTTTCATTTATGATTTATCAACTGAAATTCAAACCACCATTCCAATATTTGTATTCATACATCAAATCCCTATCACATTTAGCGTTTATTTTTAAATAAGAAAATGAGGATTAAACACATCATTTTTAAATTCGATTCTATACGTTATTTTCCAACTTAAAACTATTGTTTTAAGCGTTAACACGCATTCTAGTTAATGTTTAGTAAATTATTTTGGTGTTTAAGTGTTGATTTTGAGTGTTTAAACGTGTTAAATTCATTTAAACACTTAAAATCCCGTTCTCACTCTCTTCTGAAAATCCATTTTTCACGCACTGCTTAACTCAATTCTACCCTAAACAGAAAATATAAAAAAAAGTGGTCATTAATACCGGTAGATCAAAGCATCCACGTTGCCGCCCACCACCCCCACGTTCAAGGTGTGAACCGCCACCACCACCGTATCGATCCGAGACGGAGACTACGTGCGCCACCGCTCTCGCACTGCGCTCGCGCACACACCGCCCAATCGTCGGGGTATCTCGAGCTAGTTCGCCACTGTACAAGTGGCTACGCGGGAGTTTGGTGCGGCTCTGCCATCAACCACTCGCTCCGTTAACATGTTCCACCGTCGCCGTGCGTAGTCGGACTGCACTCGGCCACACAGTGACGGGAGGCGCCGTAGGATAAAAAATAAGACAAAAAAGAAGATATTTCTAACATTCCTGAGGCTAACCTCACTGCACTCGAGCACTGGGTCGATGAACGAACCACTATCACACACCAGCGGTGCCAAACATTTGCAAGGCTCGTCCCGGTGCAAAGTGACTACATCGTTCGCGAAGACGCCGTCCTCTTCGTCATTCGCGCTTCACCGTCGAGTGACGACCGTCGCGCTCGGATTTCTCCTCGGAGATCGTACGTCCATGTACTCTTAAACCCGAGAAAAAGTGAAAAAACTCAATTCCTCAGAGACACTCGCGTCGTCTACGCTCGTCATGGCTCCCACCTGGCTGTCACTACTCTGCTTTTTTTCCTTCTTCCAGTGGACATCACCTCAAGCTGTCGGTAAGTGTCGATTTAGTTTGATGAAAAAGAAATTTTGAGCCAAATTCCTTCTGTCCGAGACGAATGGAAGGAAAGCGAGCGTGAATAAGACGATGACTTGCGCAATTAATACGAGAGCCGTCCGTTGCGAGACCCGCCCTTACATCTCAATGCCGAACCCAATTACATCCACCCGCACAATTAGGGTCGTTACAACGTCAGCCGCACGAAAAAAAGCGCACAAAACAAGATCGTTTTCGCTGATTTCTCGTTGGCCACACGTTGCCAACGCCGACCACCTTGCGTATGATATTCATCTCGGGGGAACGTAAAGCTCATCAAGCTCGGTTTGGACCAAAGGACACCGGAGGGACTTGTATAAAACTAGTCTGGCAAGCAAATTATCAGTGCCATTTCATTTTTGCGCGCCCCAAATTAATGCTGCATTTTGTCCTTTCCCTTCGGACTCGTTGCGCCGCATTTTGCATCCCGATTTTCGCGGATAAATCAGGCGGGCGACACCGAACCGTTTACGTATTTATACCTAGTCGTAGATCAAAGGGGAAATTTACTGTTAATTATCTTTTTAAGACAGATTTACAATCTCGTAGCCTCTGGTTGAGACATTACACTGCCTACACAGATGTTGATGAGATATGGAACTGCTCGGCATATATCACGGCTTCAGCAAAATGTGTATTCCATTCATATCATTCATCATAAATTCATTCTTACCATCTTTCTTCTCTCCGACGTTATAAACGTCGGCTTAGAACCTGCATTGTTTATCTCTCGCCCCTCGAGGCTTTGCTGCACAGCACACTCAAACGCTTTTATAAACATTTTATTTCTTTTTATTTTTTCCTAATAATTAACGGCTCTTCCGAGCATACTTTCCTGCAAAGCATAATCAAATGGTTTTTTAAAAAATTTTTCCTACTTCGCATTAACAACACATTTACCGTAAATCACAGGTTAAAAATTCTCTATTTACCAAATTACAAATTCAGCTCGTAGTGCCAGATGATGAAGTAGTTAAAAGGTGAGAAATTCAACCGTTTTCTTTTTATCACGTCCATCAAGTCAAGCCGACTTCACCTTTCCTCCATAAATTAACGACGCAGCACACAGGAAAAGGGCGGGCGTGCAAATTATTTCAGCACCTGTTTCGAGAACCCCTAACTTTATTCATGACACCGTCGGGGTAATTGCGAAGGCTGGGCCCGTCTGTTACCAGTCCCAACGCCGACATTTAGATGTATATGGTTTCAAGCAATCTTCCCGTTTCCCTTCTTGCCAAATTAAACAAGTCGAGCATCTCAATTCCAAAGAGGGCTAAGGGGGGATGAAGGCGGACTACTCCCTCCCAATTCCATCCTCTTCTGTTCTTGCAACCTCCCGAAAACTTGAATCATCTGGATCGCGGCCAAGATGGAAAAAAGAATAAAAAGTAAAAAAAAAAATAACGAGAGAGAATGCAAGGGCGGATCATGTCGCATGGCAGATTTTAATCTGAATTATGAGTCGATTTGTGCTTTCTCTTCACTCGATTCTCTTTTAGGGACATAGGTCGTTGTCTCGCTTTTCTACAGGACCTTTTAGCCCGTTATGCGATGCAAACGGAAAAACTGCTGGCGCTGCGAGTTGCGAGCGAGTAATTTTGCTAGCTGTACTTTTCTGTCGCACGTGCCGATGCTACTTTGAGCAAGGACTGTCACCAGCTGACAATGTGCGGATTTTACTGATCCAACGCACGCCGGCAAATTTTCCGCTTTAAAGCTGAAAAACTACATAATCCAGTCGAGGATTTTTTCATGTTTTCAAATGATTTCCAGTTAATGCAGCTGCGGGCTTCCCTGCACTGCACTCTGCATCTCGTCGAAACTGCGAGTTTTCTCACTTATTTCGCCATCATTTTTATTACTGCTTTTGTTTCCATTCATTCTGACCTCTCACCTTTTGAATTTCTAAGAATTCATGCACAACCCACACCGCAATAAACTCGTAATGCAACAAACAGGTGCTGCAAACGTACACATAAAACCGCATTTATAATTGATTATCTCGTTTGACCATACATCACGTATTTAATGATATCATTATTTCCCATTCGCAAGCAAAACTCGTTTAATTTTGCCAAAAAATTAACTGCAATCATCACTCCTTTGTTTACCCTTAAAGTGTACCTTTAAAATCGACTACTATTTTTTCCCCATCACTGTAATTTGTTTTGCATTTCTTAATTGACTCAATTACTTTTAATCCCACACAAAATTGGAATTCCTGTTTCACTTTCTCAATACACGAGAAGCCATGTTCTGTCAGTTAGAGCTGCTCATTCTTGTCCAATTCGGCGTACGGGCAAATTAAGGAGCGTACAAAGTTAGAGGAAGGGGAAGAAAGTAGTAGGGTAAAGGGATTCATTTAAAGAAATTGATTTCAACTTTTTCTTTTCTCCAGCAACAAGAAGACCATTCGAAATTGCTTTTCACAATCATTGTATCATGCAATGACCGTTCAAAGTAAACGGAAAAATTTTAATTAAATATCCTCCAGGTATTCAATTCGAGTGTACTCTTTTTTTTTATAGAAATAGAATGAAACTTACGTTCCAATTATGTGCTTAAGGCTTATTGATGGAAAATGGTAATAACACGATATTTGAAATCATTGAAAATTTTATTGAAAAACTGTCGATAAAATTGTGAGAGGAAAAAAAATTAAATTTTTTTTGTTGAAAATTAGGACAAATTTGTGTGGATTTTTTGTTTCATGTCAGAGCTTCCCTGCATTGCACGGTTAAGTAACGCAGAGATCATCAGTCCCAATTTGGAGTTAATGCAGGTGCTGCGATTTTAAAAGGAAGTTATTTAATGTATTATAGTATTGTTTTAAAGTCTCTTAAAGTTTCCTGCAATACTTTTAAATTACAAATAATCAGGTTACAGTTAATTTAAATGTATTTTATCTCACTCCACATT
>JAQIXT010001531.1:0-15138 GCA_034700445.1 Stenotaenia linearis
TGCTCCTGACCACGGAAAATTCTAGTAAAAGGCGAGAATTTTATCCATTTTGACCTGAAGCCAGAGCAGCCACAAAAGTCAAGCAAATGCCGAAACACTTACTTGACTTAGCCGGCTGTTAGATAACAAAAACCAGAATGGCTGAAGTTGGCAGTAATCAACTTGCCTTTAACACGGCTGTTCCCTGATATAATTTACCCATCTTAAAAATTCAAACTTAAAGAAAGTAGATTATCATTGTTAAATAATGGATACTACATAATAAATTCTAGTTATGTACTGATTTTCAATCCAATATATAGTAGAATTATACTCTCTCTTAAGAAAACCATTACCTTAACATTACTTTCATATTAAAATAACGCCATTATGGAAAGTAAATGATGTTTAACACTTTTTCAAATTAACGAAATTGTTATGGCAGGAGTTTTAGCTCTTTTCTGACAAGGCCATCTCGTCTTGCATCAACCGTGGACTTTTTTTAAACTTTATTTTCTAATAAAAATTTAAAATGATTCCCGTAAAAAAATGTCAATAGCTTTCCGTAGCTTGGAAAGATAAAAGGAAAAATATGTTTTCTGTGGAAATCCATTTTATCGTGCAGTGAATAATGAAATAAAACAGACCAACTAAATATTAAGTATAAACCATGGTAACAATTGTTTTAAAAAAAACAACTCAATTTGTGGTTTTCAATTAAGTATCCATTATTTAGTTGAAAACTGCAAAATTCATTACAAACTAAGAAAACAATTCAATAGAAATTAATATAGACTGAAAAAACTGAGAGGGGGGAAAGCAGAAATTCGGTTGACATTGCGTAATTTCAATAGGGAAATTTGAAATTAAAATCGTCTTTTTGTCTAGATTTAAATTGTATTCTTAAATGAAGGTCATTGTTTATATAATTTTATTTAAAGAAATAATATACGGTACGCAACATTTTCACAGATTTCTCGAGTATCGGAAGTTTATATTTTTCAATTACCACACATTTTTATAAATATTAAACATTATAAGGTTTTTACATAAACAATTGTTTTAAATCTATATGTATTTTAATGCATTATAATAATTTCTTTTAATTTCGAATACATCCTCACTAAGCTTTGCATTTTTAGGTTAGCTTTTCTGAATTACACTTTTTATCACCCAGTGACATCAAAACTAATTCTTTTCTTGCTTCCACAATTGTCTAAAGTGATGGATGCACACTCATAGAAAAAAAATTATGTGAAGTTGGTGTTTATTGAAGCCTTTGTGGAATGTGTTTTTCTCTAGGAGTAAGTAAAGATGTTGAAAATCAACACATACACTTTTAAATAAACTAATAGACTTTCGCGTTGCCCCAGAGGATGGATACGATATTTTAACTCGAACGAAAACCAGATTTTCTTTGTCAAAATTTAAGTTAATTGTTTATCAGTTCCACATTTTGAATAAAAGAAATAACAGAATTTATGGAAAACAAAATTTATGTGTTATAACTTATAAATTCCATGTTAATTATAAATCTGACTTATATTTAACGTGGAATTTATAAGTTATAAGACATAAGTTTTGTTCTCTGCAAACTCTCTATTAACGTGGTATTTATAAATCACGCAAGTGTTGTTTTACAAACTCTATTCACTCTCCCATTTTATATTCTCCTGGCATCCCAATCCCTGGGTTACCACAAAATGAAATCTAGGCTGATTACAACCACGTTAGAACTGACCGAACAAAACCCACAAACTTTTTCCTCTATTATTACTGGCCCATTAGTTGCTAATTAGTAAAACACAATAGAGTTTGCGGGAAAACAAAATTTATGTCTTATAACTTATAAATTCCACGTTAATTATAAATCTAATTTAAGTTTTGTTTTTCGCAAACTCTCTAGTGCTCTGACTTGTTATGAAAAGAAAGTAAATTAAAGGCAAAGAATTTTACAAAGAAGGAAATGGAAGAAAAACGTACTGCGGTGTGCTCCACCTGAGTGCAACTATCTTTACTGGGTTTTTTATCTTCCCTTATCTGAAACTTTTGTGTCTTTTAAAGTTGACATAATTTTCTCGAGGTCTTTTCTTGAGGTAGTTGGAGTTTGTGCTTTGCCAAATGTTGCAGGCAACTTTTACGACGGACCAAATTACTTCGCCGTGATCAAACGCAGTTTTCTCTTCCTCCATTTCTCGGTGCAGGGTCGTCTTGTCTGTGATTGGTTGCACTTTGTGCTTGTATGTGTTGGCGCCAAATTAGTTGGCAAAGAGTTGATTTTGGCTGCATGTAGATAAACTTGTTCTAAACCGACAGCAAGAATCGAAGCCGGGTGTAGCTACAAAGGCACGAATATAACAAGTTTCAAGGGAAAAGTTTTTAGTTTGAAACCGTTCCTTGTGAAAGATCCATAAACATTTGACTTATTTATGAGTTAAGAAGAGGATATGTTGGACGGGAAATCGATAAATTGGCAAAGTGGAAGGAAAAATAAAATGAATGAATAAATTTTCACGGAGTATATAAGCTTATGTGTATCTAGTTTCGCGTATTATTGTCAATTTATTGTTTTTGTTTCGCTTTTTGATAGAATTTTTGATGGAGAATCAATTTTGTGGGTAAATTTCTTTTGTTTTTGCTCTCCTCCTCCCTTGTTTTTTCTTGTAATTTCTTTACCACTAAACAAGCAAGAAAATTCAATTTATTCGTTGTAATTTAATAAAGACAATTCATCTAGTTTGGAAGAATATGTTTATACAACCCACTATTCGTTTATTCAAAGTAGTTCATTCCTTTAAATGTAAACAGAGAAATTTAGAATTATACCGAGAAATATTTTCATTGACTGTTGGTTTCAACCAATAAATGTAACTGAAGCGGTGCTAGTGTGGATTTTGTTTGACAGAAAGTAAACAACTTAAATGCATTTTCAAATTATCTGGTTAATAGACAAGAATGAGGATTGTAAGGATAAA
Organism: Stenotaenia linearis; assembly: GCA_034700445.1. Taxonomy (NCBI): domain Eukaryota; kingdom Metazoa; phylum Arthropoda; class Chilopoda; order Geophilomorpha; family Geophilidae; genus Stenotaenia; species Stenotaenia linearis. The sequence goes on from JAQIXT010001531.1 coordinate 2,955, forward strand.
GATATAAAATTTTCTTTAGATTAATGTCACGAGAGAATTGTTTACAAACTCTTAAAGGTTTTTGCAAAAGAATATCCTGCAATTTTTTTTCTTAAAGAAGTACAAATAGCTTGGACATTTTTGAAATTTTTGAAGTTTTTAAACTCGTTTAAATCACTAATTACTGTTTTAGAATTTTTATAAAGTGTAACACCATTTTCGAGTTTAAAGACTTTCCACTTCTTTAACATTCTGATTGATTCTACTAAAACCAAACCAACACACACTAAAACCCGTAAAGCCTAATTCAATTACGTACACTGAAATAATGCGCCCCTTTACTATTCATTCAACTATTCTCCTAACACCATGACTGGGCATTGAACTAAAAATGATGTAAGCCTCAGTGGACTATTTTGCGGTTTTAGTTTTTAATCGCTCGGTGTTGAATAATTATATCGCTCATTCAGAATTTCAATTAACGGTGCCCCGATCGAATTGCATTTACATTTAAGCTTTAAAATTATTTCAATTCGGCAAATCAAATTTGCATATTTATTCAGCTTTGTATATCTGGTCAGCTTTTACTTCAATTAACTGTAACCTCCACTTAAAATGTCCCATTTTGATCACAGAGGAAATATCAAAACGATATATTTTTAATTTAGTGATTAATATTGACATGTCATATCATTTCCCTTTCCATGAAAGCGAACTCGCGTTTAACCTCAAAAGTTACAGAGTCGTAAAGCAATATTTGTAGCACAGTATTATTCAATTTTCAATACAATACTTCGAGCGGCGCCCAATAACATCTAGCTGTGAGTTTGTATACGTATATTTCACAACTCATAAATTTACAATGCGTCATACTTGTAGCAGGTTGCTAGATGTGAATGTAACCGAAAACGAGCCTTGCATAATTCATGGAAATCATATTTATTTTATTGATTTTTTTGTTGGTTTTGTTTGATATTACTACGTGTGTATTTTTGGTATAACGATTGGGAACGGAAGAAATAGAATTACACTGTGTATCCGGTTTTCACAAATAAAAAAAAGAGTGAAAAAATAAAATAAAAAAATAAAAATTGCCAGAGGGATTACCTAAGTCAAACTCGGAGCCGGGACTCGAAGTAATTATTTACTATAGTGTCCACACAGGGATGAAACTGGCTTTTTTTTGTAGAAAAATAATGAATTTTTTTTAAAGCAGAAAACTGAGAATACGCGCAGTTTTGTCAGATCAAAGCTCCATACCAACAAATTCTGGAAACTAAAATACGAAATAAGAAGTTTTGACATTTTAAATTTTTTCTTAACCGCTATCAAAATTTCTTTTCTTGTGGTTGAGAGTAGAAAAGTATCCAGTACAGGTACTACTAATAAACTTTGATTTTTAAATCGAATTGAATTTATTATTTCTTCAAACGAAGTTAAACCCAGATCTAGCAGCAAATTACTTTTACCTAGGGAGATGAAGCCTACAAGTCATGAGCCCTAGCGGGGAAGGAGAGATTAACTTGATTTGAGTCCAAAGGATAAGTGCCTCTTTTGCCACGCCCTCGTCCAAGCTCTTTTTAAACTGATCAAGTATGGGATTAATCTTAACAGCAATAAAACCGTAATAAATGTCAGAAAAATGTTATACAAATTTTAATTAGCTGTGTACGAGATTTAACTCAAACATGACACTCATTAAAAAAAATTATTTATTAATTATCCCTGATTTACTAGTTTAATTAATTAAATGAATACATTTTTATTCTAAATATTCAACTAATTAACAATAAGTGTTTTTTAAATGTTTTTAAGAGCGGTTAAGATATATTTATTTTTCTATCTCGGTATTCAATTTTCCCTATCTTGTTGATATAGGTATTTTGGTTGCGTTCAAGTTGAGACAGAAAGCGCATGCGATTCATCTTATTTTTTCGTCACGTCTTGTGCTTTTGTTTTTTTAGTTTTGTTATTTTCCTTTTCGCTTTGTGTTTAACACATTGACACATCACGTTACTTGATGCATTAGTCACCCACCAACAAACACAAACACGTTAAAATGAATAAGTGAACACACACAACTTGGCTCTTTTTCCACCCACTAGCAACGAGGTACTCTCAAACCAGAGCCACTTTAGTCAAGACCTCAGGCGAGGAAATGTGCGGGAGTGGAAAGAAGAATGTATTGGAACGCAATGCACGTGCGCGTTTGCTCAGCAGGTGACACGGGAGACTGTTTTGCAGTCGGTTGCTATAACGAGAGGATTCCAGACTAAACGAAGCGTTCACACGATTGCATAGAGAAACAAATTGATGCTTCATGTTTTTTAGTAGCCAAAAGGGTTTTTCGTGTCTTAACGAAGCGGCAATGCTCGATTTCATTGGGTTTGGGAGCTTTTGATTAATTGAAACGAAGTTTCATTTTTTAATTCTTTAATTTTTCTCTCATGGAACAAAGGTAAACGGGAATCTAGGAGTGTATCAATAACGTAATATTGAATTTTTGATAAGTACGAAGAAAGTTAATATAAAAAGTAATGTGAAATGGAAGTTTTGATGCATTATTGAACAAATAAATCAAAGGTTCGCAGCCTGTACACATTTAACCTTTGCTTTAGAGACACTTCGTCAAGGCTCAAGGTCTGGAGTAAGTAGAGACTCGCTCCTGAATAATTATTATTATTCTGCTTATTCAATTAAATGATGTGGTATTTATTAAAAAATGGGAAAATCGGTGCAAGAGGCAGCAGAAATTGGGGGGAAGGGGGCCTATTTGCTTTATTTAGACACAAATACAATACATTTCTTCAAGTACAAGTTCTTTTATTTTCAGTTAATTTTACGAATTTTTTTGTTTGTTTTTATAATTGAAAAAAGAAACTAAACAAACGAAGTTATGATTTCGTTTAATGAATTAAAAAATTTGAATTTGAAATTCATATACTGTAGTTAAATTTAAATTATTGAGAATTTGACTCAACGTATTAATTTATTGACAAAAATTTTACTGAGTCAACTGTCATTCAAAATACCGTAAACCTATATTGATTTAAAGCAAATAATTTTGATGAAATTGTTTAAATAATTCTATTGTAGATATTTAGATTCGAAGTCTAAACTACTTAAGACATATTTGATAACATACACACAAAAATGAAAAAGAAAAAACTGCAATTTTCGATGAAACCCCTTAATAGTAACAAAGCCATGCAAAGTAGGCAATTTTGCAATCGCGCGCACCACAGTTCGCCGTAAACGAAATCCCAATTTCTTTACCCTAGAAAAATTGCGAGCATTTTTCTTCTAGCGTCCAAATATATGAGCCCGAGCAGTTAAGGATTTTATCAAGCGATTTGCGACCAATGATAACACGGTACGGCGAATTTCGTATATCCGCCTCTCGCCAAACTTGTGTAAATGACAGATATGGACAGTAAATTCACAAGTAGAATTATGAAATCTGCCTGCATAAATCACGGAACGAGTTAGACCGCACTGAGGAGTTAATTTCTCGGCCAAAGGGAGGCTCGTAACGTGTTTCCGTAATGGGTTTATCCGGGAAATTTAGAGGGAAAATACTCGTCGTTTGTGTAAATTGTTTGAGGCGTAATGTAGTGTGCAATCAAGTTCGTGGCCCTGATTGGATTTGACCGATAGGTGTTAATAGGATGAGCGGAATGTAATTAAGACCCAGTGATTGCCATTGGAAATAGCAATCTTTTGCTATTTTAGCAGGTCGCTACCGGTGAGCTTACCGGCACAACTTCATTGATCGTCGGTGAAGTGTGCCACTGGATTTCAAGGCGGAGCTTTCGTGTTTATAACTTGACTTAAGCCCGTCGTTGTGATCCATGGGATTTATTTCCAATTTCTTGCACTGTAATAGCGACGAGCAAGTCTTCATTTGACGATAATTAGTTAATTACGTTAGCTTTACGTGGAACCAATTGACAAATATTTATTGCTTGACATAGTCTGGCTGTGTTGTATGGATCTACGTAATGCTTTTGAATTAAAAAAAAAAATGGATTCTTTCAGAAACAAAAAAGAGTTGAAGCTCTCTGGAGTTTCTTTCTCTTCATATGCTGACATTAGAGATAATGCTTTTTTTGTGTTTTTTCGCGCAGTATCTCTTGTTTTTTTAAACCTTTGCCACAGTGGCACTAAAAAATTGTAGATATTATTAATTTGCTTCTTGGTTTCCAGTTTGATTGACAAACTGTAAGTGGATTAACATTTTTCTACTCTTTTCATAAAATAAATGTTTTACTAGAGTCTAGAAATTTATTAAATCTTAATGAGTGAAATTGGGTTCGTTTTTACTCAGGTAAATTGAATGCTTTGATATTGATTTTTATAATTGCATGTAGTTAGGATTAAAAGGTTAGAAAATGTTTGTTTTAGGTAAAATAACAAAGTAATTGTTTTATGTTTGAAATTTTTTTGCATGAAGATAAATATTGAATTAGCACAATTGCCACTTTAAGGAAAATGTTTTGTTTGGATTAATTGATTTAGAGCCTACTGAATTATAAAGTCTCGCGAGTTTGTCTCGAGTTAAGAATTTATTTTTGGAACTTTATGTCACGTTTTCGAGGTGTAAACATGACAAACAGATAACATCGGCGTAACCAGGTGAAGAGCACAGCTGGGGAAAATGCCGTGGAAAGAGTAAGCTACCAGAGTGAAATGTCACATTAATCAAGTTGTAAGGATAGGGGCGCATCTCAAAAAGAAACATAATTTTCTCAATTAATAATGAAAGTGCGTTGCTCTTATTTGGTCAAGATGTAGATAATGATCGGTTATTTTCTATACTTTTGAGTCTTTTCTCGCGTTTGAATCGAGTAAATTGTAATTTAATGATTAGAAGCTGAAGGATTAAAATTTACAGTTTCTTGTGGCTTCGTGGTGTACATTTTTGATGATTAGAAATGACGGACGATGGAACTGCACAACATCCAATTGTAGAGTTGTAGAAGAAAAAAAATTGCTCAGATCGTAAGCAGTCATCAGGACAGGCGTGTGAAAGGAAATGATACTTTTTGGGAAGCATTTCTTCCACTTGATTTTTTTTCACTTTATGCATCTTCTTTGTATCGTTTTTCATTTTAATCCAGACACTATTGGAAAGTGAGTCGATACGCAATAATTCTTCGTAAGAAAATGCCAATATAAAAGTAACGGTTCTACGGAACCGCTATTTGTAGTTGAAATTAAAAGATTTCTTATATATAGGATGCTGCCGACAGATAAAAACGTCATTTTAGAGGTAATTTTTTTGCCATCTAACTCTCGTTAATCGCTTAATTAAATTGTAGCGGCACTAAGAAGGAAAGCGGAGAATAAAGGAGATTTGACAATGGGGAGAAACGAGGTAATAAGAAATTGATAAGTCAGCATTGATACTGTTTGGGGTAAACGCAAATTTAAGAAGTAGGGCTAATCTGATTGTAATGTGGGTGCGGGGGTTTGAGTTATTGTTACACCTGACACTTTGCATTTTTCAGACAAATAAATGCGATTTGTACGGCGATATAAAACTCACAGCTCGAATCGTGGCAGCATAAACCGCGAACGGTTCGATATTGAAGAATTAGGGAATTTGTAAATAAGGTTAAAAATGCCGATAAACAAAGTGTTTTCTTTTAAATCGTGATTAGTTTTCCGATAATGTTAATGTGGGGCTAATGGAAAAGACTAAACGTTAGATTTGTCCATTGGAGTTTACGATTCGGTCAGCAAATCGTTTCACAGCGCTTCGGAAGTAAAGAAAATGGGGTATCGATAAATGAAAAATTGAAAAATGTCGAATTTTTCCACAATTCTATATCGAAATTGAAAATAGACAGTACAATTTCGAAATTCCGTTAATTCGAAATTGTGTGCGATTCGCGGAGTGTGTATAACATTTATTTCAACAAATAAAGTGATCAATATGAATGTGCGTGTGAGCAAGCCACCAATGGGATGCATGAGTGGTCAGGGGTCAGTTATGGAAACGCAGGGCTTTGTAGGATCGGGTGTATAGAGGGAAGTCTAACATCCCGGAACTTGTTGATCAGTACCTCAAAGGTCAGATGCAAGTTTTCCAGGCTTGGCGGGATGCAACGGATCGTTAATTATCAACAACCACACTGTGGTTGCGTGAACCGTATAAAAGAAACTGAGACCCACTCAAGAGCAGGACAAAAATCGAACGCCGTTCTCTATGACGACAGTTTCCGTTTGAAAGTAAATAATAACGCGAAATTTTGCAAAGAAAATCGATGTTAAAAATAAAAATAAAATAAAAGTTAACCTCAAACATCTTACCTTGGTGTTGTTGTAGTATATTCCCAGGTGGTGGTTGGTGAGGATCTTGGGATCGTCGTTGATGTGTTTGAGGGCCAGTTCGACGGCGGGCAGTACCCCTAGTCCGATTCCTTGAGGGTGACGGAACGGAAAGAATCCCGCTATGTACACCTCCATTTTGGGTAGTGCTATCGCAAAGGTAACGACCCAGGAGCAGACGAGAAGCCCCAGCAGGGCACACGCCAGTCTCATGGCACTCTAGGCCACCGATCCCCAGCAGAGGGCGCGAGTAGAGGCGGCCAGTTGCCGCCTCGGTGGTCGGCAGCCAGATGCCGCCATCCGGGCACGAGCTGGGCTGGGGGTCTCCGCGAGCGTCGAACGCCGACTGCAGAGGGCGCGCGTCGGCATGATGGTATTGATTGGGGACGCTTCCGGTTGCGCGTCCCACCAGAGGGTGTTGGAGGTGTATGATTTCTTTTGGGGGAAAAAGGGAAAGGGTGTGATAAAAGCTTCGGTGGAATGGCGAGTGTGAAGTAAGCGTAAACTAATTTCAGCTCTCGGGTTTAGACGGATTGAGCGTTATTAATCGAGCGATTGGCTATTTAAGGACACGGTTTATTAAATCAGTGGACGGTTGTGGTTAGTTGTTAGCATTATGGTAATTAAGTTGGGGAATAAAAATATTAAGCGGAGATTTTGTCAGATTTTGTCAAGGAATGGTACGAAAGTTTGTTTGATGTCGTAAATGAAGGAGCGAGAAGAGAAATTACCATGAGAGTTACGTCCGCAATCATGAGGACTGTAAAATGTTAATCTGTGAGCATTATGCGTAAAAGATTTAAAAAGTAGTGAAATTTTTTTAATGAAAAGAGGGTTAAGAGCGTTTTTCGGAGGGAAATGAGGCTTCAGGACTTGTGTGTAAAGCTAAATGGAGCAGAAATATCTCAGATCGGCTTAAGTTGCGCTAGGAAATTAAATATAAAACATTTATTTGTAATTAGAAGTTATTTCCGAAGGAGCTAAACACATAATTCTTCAGCGCGGTTGTTATTTTTCTCCTTGGAAAAAAATCGTCTCCAATCGCATTTGTCTGACAACGGCAACAAAGCATCATGGGTAAACAATAACTTCTGTGATGTTACTAATGGAAAATCTTTTATCGAAGCTCCAACAGCACTTTTGAAATAAAAATTGAATTGGAGCTAACTACCAGAAGAAAAACAAACAGTTTTCTATTTTTGTGCAAATTGGAGCCTGAGATGATAAAACCCGTAAATGGAAATCGAATATTAACGAAAATATATTGAATTGAAAATCTCTTATTAATGCAAATATGTTGAATCGAAAATTTCTACGCAATCCCGAAATTTGTATTCAAATGTCGTATCAACTGTGCTGAGTCAAAGCTGTCCCTTAGCAGCCGAAAACCCGCAATACAAAAGCTTCGCTGCATGGCACTAATAGAAAATGCAAGAATTTAATTTTTCACGTTTTATAAATACACAAATTGAATACTGAAACTTCATTTCTTGTAAATTGTGCGACAAGAAAATATAAATATTTATTTCGATACATCCGTTCCGAATTGACATTTATGTAGACTGCAGATATGATAACAAACACTTGCGACACGATGTTTATGCATTAGGATTTGTAGTTACAGTTTGAAAATGAAATTACTATGTTCAGAACGCGAGTAATCTTTCGTAAAAAAACGGGATTTTCTGGCGACCGGTCGGTTCAAAGCGACTGCTCTATTCAGAGTCCAGCTTATTCATGTTTGTTTGGCAAAATGAAAAAAAAAGAAAAACGATTCAAATGCGGGTTTGACGGACGGATGACGTTTGATCGAATTGACCGTCAGGTCAAATTGGATCTGTTGGGAGGAGTAGCTGCAGGGGGCACGATGTCGATGGGGTTTAAAAGTCGTCTGTTTGTCACCAGACAGAGCCACCGAACTCTCGCTACTTGGCTCGGCATACACTGGAATCTGTCCATAGGCGGTGAGAATTCACTGTCATATTGATCCGTGACCTTCTTCCCCCTCTCCAGCCCCCGCAATTCTCTTTCTCGATCTGCGTATACGAGGACCTTGTCGTATAATGTTCTTTTTATCTCTTCTTTACTCGATCTCGTCGAGAGGTGAAAACAAACATTGTATTTCTGTTAAGTTCAGATTTCGAGGGTTGGGAATTGAATTTTCTGCACACTTGTCATCTTTTTCGTGCCCTTCACTTCTTTGAATGGATGCAGGTGATTTGCATGTTAAGGTAAGACGACAGATGGTTGCCTCCAGCTTCGACGACCCATTCCTTCCTGGTCACGTGATCAAATGCATTGATTTACTATTACTGGGGAATGCACGTGCGCACCCCGTTAAGGCAACACGCCGAGTTTGCACACGTTCTTTTCGGCTCTTTTTTCGTGAATTAATGTTCCCATACGATTCGCTTTTTTCTTCCTCTCGGTCGTATTGGATCAGACGTGCGACGTGGGAAACGACGCTGGTGTCCCACGGTTACTGTGATTTCGGAGTTTACTTTGCTGGGTTCGTCGATAGCCCCTGTACGCCTTTTGCCTTCTCATCTGGTTGTCATGGCGATGTTCTATGACGTGGTGTGCATGGGTAATTAGCTTTGCTTGGCGGCGAGGCTTTCACGGTGCTATCTTAGGAATTCTGGTGATTGAATAATTTAAGCTTTGCCTACAAAACCCGAGTTACAGCGTTTCCGTCTATATTTTATAATGTTCTGTGTGTCGCGGGTAATTGAATATCGTAATGGTAGTGATGTTGGAAATTGGTGGCAGATCAATTTGCAAGGGAGTTGAATAAAAAAGGAAGGGAATTCGAGCTTATTTTTGTTGATGCTTGAAAAGTAGGGATTTTTTAATGAAAATAAGATCAGGTTGCGCGCTTTAGTTTTATTTGGTTTTTGATTTTCGGGTACGTACTTGTATGATAATAATGAAGAGAGAAAAAAATAAATGATGCATTTAACAATATTCAACAATACATGTCTATTTAAGACAATAAAAAAAGTGAAGTTCAGTAATGAGTATAAGAAAGTAATCATTTTGCAGTGGCACTTTCCTATTCAGTAAACAAAATCAATTTTATATTTATCAAATTATTTAATTTTTTTAAAATTTTGATTAACTGATGGCTTTGATCATTATCTTGCATTGGAAATGTGTACTGAAGCAAGATGAATATCTAGTTTTTTCCTTTTGTCCTTGCTTTGCTTTATTTAAATATTATTTTTGTCAAAGAATAATCTCAAAATAATCTGAAAACAATATGAAACATTGAAAAAAAGTTTGAAATTTACAAGGAATAAACTTTATTAAATACATATTTGCAATTGATTGTAAATATTGAGTAAATCCATAGTATTTATAAATATGAAATAAATGTACAATAAAACTTCAGTAATATTTATCAAAATTGTAAAATAGTATACTTTTAAACGGATTTATGTAATTACAATAGATTTATTAAAGTTTAACAATCAATAAATTTCAATATTTTTCTAGTGGAACAAATATCATAATTCTGGAATTCCAATTTATTTAATCTAAATTAAAATGAAACGATCGTTACGCTAGAAAAATGTCTTTCTATCAAAACGTCTCAATTTAGTCCAACACTAAATTGTCTGATAACCCACTTACAGTTTGGAAATAAAATTTCAAAAATGAAATTATTAATCAAATGATTTCAGGAGTGATTGTTTTCTCTCTAAATTACATAAAAATTAAAATGCAAAAACAATTTAGTACACTCCAGAGAAAAAAAAAACGAGATTAACAAATCACGATCAAATTACTGCAATTGGATAGCAATTTTCAACGTACTTCTCGGATTTCAAAGTTTATTTGCTCTTCGTGTTGCAAATTCAAAGAGCCGACTTGGAATACCAGCCTCCCTACTGACAAACTAAAATGTCACACGTTACATTTTATTTGTATTGCTTTAATAAATGTCTGTGGTGGTGATCTGAAAGAAAAATGTATCTATATATATCGAGTTATTGCTTTACTTATTGTTTGTTATTTCTACAGATGAAATGAAATTTGTAGTTTGCAGAGTGGATGATGATACGGTGAGTAATTGTGTATGTTTAGATGTGAGATAATTACTGAGTTAGTGACTGGAGGATCTCAATCTTGCACAGACTTAATATTGAAGTAAATGGAGTGAAGAAATGATGAGATATCTGCTTTCAAAAGTGTTGTTCAATGGGAAATGACACTTTCTTTCTTTTTTTCTTGTTTTTGGACACCCCATTGACTCTCAACTTTGCTTGTGTTTTTTGTCCTTTCAGGGTTAAGTTTGGAAGATGTTGCTAAAAATAGCATCTGACTCCTGATCAATAAAAGCACTGTAATGCAGAAATGTGCACTGGATCTAACTCTCAGCTCGTTTTTAGTTATTCCATTCTTGTTTTGTTCTGAGGATTTGCAGCATTTTTTTCAAATTTGTATTTTCAATTAGAAGAACTAGATTTGCATTTTTATTCAGTACAGTGCGAATACGATGCACTTGAATGCTTTGATTGTAAACATGTTGCAACAATAGGAAAAATAGAACTATTGCGAACATTATTTATAATCTTGTTACTACGTATAAAACCTAATCTGATGTAAGAAATTGAGCTTTAATTTTTTGGCTTCATTTTTAGAAAATTCGATATTTCATTTTTTTTTAAACTTCATTAATAATGTTATATGATATACTGATTAGAAAGTATAAATTAACTGACTTAGGCAGATGTAATGCTAGAGTTAATTATTTAATTTCTGCACAATATTTCATTAACATTGTCATTTTTTCTTTATTTAGACCGGCTGCAATTTAAAACGACATTACTGATAAGCAAGGTGAAGGAATAATGGTATATTCATTCAAATATGCTGTAAGCCTTCTGTAGAAGTAAAAATTGAATTTAAGATAATGACTTGAAGAGAGTCACTGAGACATTAAAACAATCAGAATAAAGTAGGAAATTACAAAGCAAAAACAAAATTCGTCACATTCAAACAACTTTTACTTATGAGTTGCTTTGCTTCTCATCATAAATTTTGTAATTTATTAAAGGGAGTTTTCCGTTTCGGTTTCCATTTCTGATTAATATTTAATTAATGTTCTTTAATCTACAAACAAAACAACCAACAGCTTAGGCTTAAAAGCCCCATATTTTGCATAAACGTTTGTAATTATTAATGCATACCAAGAAATTTATTTTAAACAAAGAGCAAAAATGAAGAAATTAAGTCATCTTAAGAGAAACTAGTAAGCTAATTGAATTCAGTCGAGAGTTATTTTTTTACGACTCCAAATTCAATTACAGTAAAATGTTAAACGGTTCGAATGATTGAGTGTATATGTTCTTGTTTTTTTTGTTCTACTTTAAATTTCATATTCTAAAAGGTAAAACACACATTCAAGTTATTTTTATGAGTTGCAGAAAGCAAGAGTAATTGAATTAACTTTAAGCCTTGACGCCTGCCTGATTTTCTTAACACGGAAACCGATCGCTGAACAAAGAAAATCAATTCATTAAGGTAATGGTTTTTTAATTCATTAAGGAATGAAAAGTTTACTTTATTTCTGTATTTAAAAAAATTGAATTTGTATTCTTTTAAAGATTTTTGCAGATTTCTATTTCTTTCTCCGGGGAAATTTAGTTATGAGTCGCGTTGAGTTATGGAAGCTTCTTCTAAGCTTTGTAAGTTTCAGGTGTCGTTTCTCGGGTCAAAATTACTAGCAGTACTAGATTGGACGGCTGGGTTGTTGTCGCTTGTTTACGCCAAACACTCTTGGGGATGTACTAGTACACACACAAAAATAAAGGTGAGTTTGAACACCAAAACTGTCACAAAAATGTCACAATACAGTCCTCCTTTCGGT
>JAQIXT010001532.1:0-15135 GCA_034700445.1 Stenotaenia linearis
GTATAACTTCGAAACATAATCAAATAAGCAATTGGGCTATTAGAAATAAAAAACACTATTCAAAGAAACTGTATTTTTATCATTTAATAAGTTGTCCACTTACACTTACTCTACAGAGAAAAAATAAAAGACGAAACGTAGACTCACAAATATATACGAGTCGTGTCAATCACAAAATTAAAAATAAAACGGAAGCTTATCTTTCCAAAATTATTAAATAGATGTTGCATTTCCGTTAAAAAAAGAAAAAGAAAAGACATCTAAAAACATGAAACAATACTAAAAAATGTGAACTAAACACTCTGGTTTAAGTCAATATCTTTCACTTTTTCAAATTCATTAACTTGTCATTAATAAACAGAAAATGTACAAATTCCACCAGACATTAAAAGTAATCCTCATGAATTACCGTTTTCCAGAGACTGATACATCTTTTAACAAATTTCCCATCTTTTCGTGGCAAATCTGCACATGAAGATATTTTGTCAGCGCAATCGTGAGCCTACTGCAACGACGTTTCTTGTAATCCTGAAGTTCGCTCGATAGTTTTTGCACACTCTTTTCACTCACACCGGCCATTTCTTTAACTTGATCTGAAAATTTGAACAAAAAATTGAAAATTTCATTTTTTTAACCTTAAAAACGATGATCGCACACCCAGTTTTTCGCGCATGTCTTTGAGTTTCTGTTCCTTACTTTTTGTCTTTTCACTCCGATTCTATCTGTTCTGCCTTCAGTTTGTCGCAACTGTGATCCATTTTGAAAACGTTTCCAGTTTTTTATTATCTACAATAAAATAAAGAGAATTTAGAACGTGGGTGAAAGTGGTGAAAGCGTGGGCAGAACAAGGACGGCCAAGGGTGTGCTGCGCTTCACTGCCGTGCACGACGATGAACCGACGAGAGTAATTACACACTAGAAAACAAAAATAAAGAAATAAAATGTTAATAATGATAATGTTTAATTTTTATACTTAACACACAAGTTCAAGTCATAAACGTTAGCGAGAAATGTCTAATATAATAAATGCAAACTCACGATAAAGTAGACTGTTGAATATTAAATGTAGTGCACGCTGCAGTTTAGAATTAGTGAATTTCTAATGTACTAGATGGCGCTACAGTATACGGAAAATTTTACTCTCTGGGAGGTCGTGTCATCTGCTGTTGAATGTCCGAATTTTATAAAGCAGAATAATTCGCCTGCTCAATGGAGCGCCGTTATAGTTTTGTAAATTTATTTTCCAATAAAAAATGATTAAAACGCGAGTTTCAGGCGGCACGTATTGCGGAGCAGTGAGCTGTTATAACAACAGAAAAGGAAATCCAGGACTTTCGTTTTTCTCTTTTCCGCGCGATGAAAAGAGGTAAAAAACTGAGCAAATTTCGCTTTAAAACTATACTAAAATGAAATAAATTCTAATTTCCTAGATGCAAACAATGGGTGCTAAATTGCGGAAGAACCGACTTCGAAGACAAACCAGCAGCTTATTTGAATAAAAAAGTTGTCCTCTGTGCGAAGCATTTTTCAGATGAAATGTTTATGAACGCTAAAGAAAGAAAATCATTAATTTGGAATGCAATTCCAACGATATTTAAGAGATCGAAGTCTAAGAAAACAAAACAAGCAAAAACAACAATCGAAAGTGAGATGATAATTACGAAAATAATTTTTAAAGTTAATTTATGTATTTATTTCAGTATACTTACCTACAAAACGAATAAATAGCGAAAGGATTAAAGAAAAAGTAAAAACAATTACGATGATACACTTGCAGATCGAATCTCGTTACAATTTGAGAAAATTTTGAACAAATTTTTCACTTTTTTTGTAAGGAACTGGTTGAAACTCACTCGGACGAAATAGTAGACGCAGTTATTAACGAAGATTCGGAGAAGTATGTCGAAAAAATTTCATTGAACGATGCGCTAAGTGTGATTAAGTCTTACTTGACTACAAAACAATTCGAGGAACTAAAAAAGCAGATAAAAAAGAACCAAGAGAAGCAGACAATTTGTGAACATTTGTTGCAGAACACGTGACAATAGCGATTGAAAATTATTTTTTACTAGAAAATTATGTGTTAAAAAAATAAAAAGAAGAAATAAAAGTCGATTAATTACAAATAAGTGCAGCGTCCATTTATTACGGTTCAATAATCGATTCCAAGCAAAATTTCGGTTAACGCACGTCCCTCCCCCGAATAATTACAAAATGCATAATGAAAAATGTTAACCGGGCGTTAACCAATGGCATAAAAAAAAATCGAATAAATGTTTTTAGCAATAGTACACAGGACAAATTTATAAAGTCATCGTGACATCAAAAGAGACGGTAACTCGGTGGGAAACGCGCCGGACTTGTGCTCTCATACAGCTGACTGCAGTGAGTCCAATTTAACTTTTTAAACAACTGAAAAAAAAAATCAAAATTTTACAAAATTTTTCAACATAAAATTATTTTAAAAAAACATACTTCTAGACATTTGTTTTCAGTTTCCAACGTTGTTTTTTCCTCCATTTGCTTATACAGCAATTTGATGGCTCTTCCGTAATGTTTGTGAACCATACAATGTTTGGTCGCAAACGTCACTACCTAATATCAACAACAACAAAAATTATATTAAAAATCTGTTTGGAGTCGAACCCCATTATGACGAAAAACTGATTTTTTGGTCAAAATATTTCTCGACTGTAAAATTAACAAAATCTGAACCTTCGGGTCCGTCAACTCAGCGAATCGATGGACAGTTAAGTACAAATTATCGACATCTTGAAGCGTGACTGGAGATGTCGGCGATACAGCACCACCGTCTTTTTGATCCACTTTCTCCGGGAACTCTTTGATCGTATCGTAAAGCACACACCCTTTCCGACAAAGCGCTTCCACCAACGCTGATCTTTGCTTATCCATGTTACTGCAAACAAAATCAAAAATTAAAAATAAATTAACAGAAAATAAAATTCCCCAACCTTTTAATTTTAGACGCATCCGGTCGATTATCGTTTTTGATTCCGTAATAAGCAAGCAACGAATCCTGATCGATTGACGAAATAATCGTGTCCGACACTGCAATAATTTGAGCGAAGTTGGTATTTCGGTCCTTTTCGGTGTCCAAGGCCTGCAAGCGTGCTAAATGCAACGGAATGTGATCGCTGTACTCCAATCTGAGCTCATCGTACAATTTCTTGCTCGCCGGTGGGTCCAATCTATAATCAAATTCGATTAAAATTCACTCAAAACATTCAATCACCGAACAAACTTTGGCAGCCAAGAAATATTCAAATCGCGAACAGATTCCTGAAATTCCTCTTCCTTCGTTTTCTCCTTTTCCTTCGATTCGCCGGTCGTTTTCGACCCCGACGACTTTTTCGGTGGGTCAGTGATGATGTACTTGAACGAATAAAAATCTGCTTTTCTTCCCAGATCGTCTTTCGCGTACGAAATAGTCCCAACCAAATACTGGCCAGCTCCTCCATTCTTCGGAATTCTAAAAAAAAATTTCAAAAAATCAATAAAAATCAATAAAATTAATTTTTTACAAAATTTTTTTTTACTTGTCTGCAGGTAGTGGTGTGAAATAAATAGGGCAAACCGAGCCCGGTGACATACTATGTGAGACAAATTTTTTCCCTAAAATCAAAGCGTTTGAATATGTAGGGTAAGCATCTAGGGAGAGTTGGCTAGTTAAACGTTGTTGGACTAGCACGACGACATCCGTAAGTTTTTCCAGCAAGTCTCTTTTATCGTGACGCACGTGCATGCGAAGTATATAGTCACCCTTTTCAAGTTTTGTCGAATACTGCGATTAAATAAAACAAAAATTAGCTCATTTTCACGTTTTTCTAACAAATTGCGACTAACTTTTGATGGATACGCATCTCCAGTTAACAACAACTGTTTGTTACAATCAAACAACATCCATAACTGGGATTCGTACTCGGATTCGTACAATAAATCACTTAAAAGCGGGCAACTTGGGAAAACTTCAGTTGCTTTAGACTAGAAATTAAAAAAAAATTAATTACACATTTAAAAAAATTTAATTTATCAATTTATTAATTTATTACTATATGGAAGTTGTAAATTAATTGTATTTCATAGATTTGTCGTCCTTCTGGTAAGAGATCCCTTGGTCCAAGTGCTACTATCTTTGATTCAATCGGTCTACAAAAAAAAAAAATTATTATAAATTTTTTAAATAAAATTATGTAAAATTATAAAATAAAATTACCGTAGCACTTGAACCAAGTTCTTTAACGTGACGTTGGGTGAAACATCTTCGTGTTTTAGAGGCGATGTGACGTTTACTCGAAAAATTCCTTCACCCGGATGCTAAAAAATAAAAAAATTTGAAAACAAATTTTTAAAAAAATATTTTTTTTACCATAACAATTTCTTGTTGATCCGGTTTAAGCCCGAAAAAAGTCACTTTCCAATTGATGCACAGATCACCAATGCTGGCCCACCACTTCGCAACAACTACTTCTAAAATCCCACCTTCCTGTCAACAAAAACGTTAATAAATTCCATTTAAACACCAAACCTAACCCTTTACACACTTTGACTGTAAACGCTTGCGTTGTTTCGGCCAAATCCGCAAGACTGATGATTTTGTAGCATTCTAAGCTTTTACACGATCTTTGTTTTCGCAATTGGATCGCATGAACGACAAAACGGCCATTCTTTTCAGGATCACACGACTGCAGCTTGACGACTATTAAAAAAAAAGGTTACTTTTGAAAAAAAATATTTTTTAATAAAAATACCAGCCCATGTGGCCCCGTTGGGCACTAAAAAAAATTCGCGTTGAATTTGTCCCGGTCGAAAACAGCAATCCTTAAATGTCATTTCGTAATTCAAATTATCAGTTATTCTGGGAAAAGGTTTGAGACTAAATTATTAAATTACAATCTGCTATCAACTAATTTCTCACATGTGAGGTTGGACGAGTGTAATCGGTACAGAAAACAATGGACCTTTTCCAGGACAATTCACGTCGTACGCTCGAATCTGCAGAAAATAAAGTTATAAATTTCGTTATAGCGAGGTTCATCTGTAATTTGTGTGTTTACGTACACTTGTGTAGTGTACGCCTTCCGGTAAGCCTCGAGGATCGACTTTGACCACAAAAACACGCGATGTGTACATCAAATTCAAGTGATCGGGACAAGAAACCCAAGGAGCTTCGCAGATTAGGCACAGATTTACATTGAAGGCGATCTTGTTAGGAATGGCTGGAAGAGAATTATTTAAATTAAATTTTTTTTAGAGTTTGTTGTTTAGTTTGTTACCCATGTTAGTGTCATCTAAATACTGAGGTTCGACTGTGATCGTGTATTCTGAGGGTTTTGATAGTTTGACGGCATCGCGAATGTAGATTCCTTTCGTGTCGCTGCCACAACTGATGTGGAAACGCACGTTCCATTCGGGAGCGTCGTTGTAGGCTAATAGATGGTCAAAACATTTCTCAACCTGAAAAAAATACAAAATTATGAAAATTTTTTTAAAAAATAAAAAACACAAAAATACAAAAAAAAAATGAAAAAAAAAAATGGAAAATAAAATCGAATATTAAGAAAAATTACAAAAAAAATGAAAAATAATTGATTTAAAAAAAAAACTGTACCTGAATCAATCCTTGTCCCTGCGCAAATCGGTCCATCGTCTCCACATACTGCGACGTGTTTTCCAACGCCCTCCGGATATTAAACGGCGAAAAATTGGAAATATTCTTAGCTTTCAAGCCAGACAGCAGAAGAGCTATTACTCCAGTTACATGAGGAGAGCTCATGGATGTTCCATTCATTAGCTGAGAACCCCGCAGAGTCCAATTGGGAACAGAAGTAATAGCACCTCCAGGAGCACACACGGAAACTCCCAAATCACCATCCAATCTGCAATATAACACGTTAGAATTCTCATTCAAAATTCTCATTAATTATTCATACGCAGGTCCTCTAGATGTCCACGTGTACCCCATCGCTGGCAATTTTTCTCTCAACGAGTACTCGGCCACCATCATTTCCGAAGACACGTAAGCGCCGACACCTAAAAAAAAAATTTTTTTTTAATTTTTTTTAAAAATTTTTTGTGGGAATTTTTAATTTTTTACCGATGACTGAATTTGTTCGTAGTACTGGGGGTGTTCCCACAGTGCTCAAGGCGGGTCCGTGATTGCCCGCGCTCGAGACCCAGATGATGCCGTGTTTGCCGACGACTTCGTTGATTAGTTCTCCGATGCGTCTGGTTGGAGGAATTATTTTTTTTGTGGTTATTTATGGTTTTTTTAGGTGTTTATGGAGTTAGTTATTACCCAGCAGCTGACCAATGCGCGTGTTCTCCGTAACTCATGTTTATGACGTCGCATTTGACTTCCATTACACGAATCATCTGTGGAATTTAATTAAGAGAGCAGTGATTAATTGGTTTTCTATTTTTTTGATCGATTTTTATCAGCATTTGTGAAATTTAATAAAAATCAAATTTTTGTTTGAGAAATAAAAAATGTAGTGACTTTTAAAATTTTTTTAAATTCCATCATTTTTTTCCCAAATTTTTTTCCAATTTTTTCAAAAAATAAATTTTTCTTCAATTTTCCTGTCAAATTTTTCAGTTTTTCCCACAAATTATACCAAAAACATCAAAATTTATCAAACTTTTTCCAAATTTTAAATAATTTTTGCAAATTCCATTAAAAAATTCAAATTACCGCTCGCACAAGTCCCGTCCCCGTCTCCATGGATCCCAATCTATTATCTCCAATGCTTATAGATATAATTTGAGCACCGGGCGCGACCCCATTCTTCTCAGGATTATCAGGAAAATACGCAGACGCAATACTCGCAACGTGGGTCCCGTGACTCGCTAAAAAAAAATTAAATTCCTCATCACACCCTTCAAAAATACACCAAAATAAAACATACAGCACGTGCTAACGATCTCCAGAAGGTTCCCATCATCGTGTATATTAACACTATAATTCAACCCATCTTTAAAAAAAATATATATATTTTAAAATTTTTTTTTCAAAAATTTCAAAATCCGCATTTTCTCACCTCTCTCCGTAAGTGTTGCAAATTGATGTGTATCTCTGTACGTACCGAGTACCGAACAATGCTCTAAATCACCTTTTTCGGACGTGTCTATGCAAGCTCTAGTTAAAAAATTTTTTTTTAAATTTTTGTGATTAATTTTTTTTTTTTTTTTACCGCCACATGGTTCCGTCGTGAAAAACGACGCAATCGCAAACAGGTCCGGCATCGCTGTATTTCTTTTCGAGCGTATTTAGCATCTCCAATTGCGCATCTATTTCCTCTTTTTCCAGTTTTTCCTCCTGTGGGAATTTATTATTAATTTGTTAATTTAAGAAAATTTAAGGAAAATAAATAAATTACGAATGAAAGATTTCCTTGTCCATGTTTCAGATCGAAATCGCTGAGTTTTCTTGTAACGTCAGCTAAGCAAGACTTGTGTACTGGATCCCATAGTCGTTCTTTTCGTTCTTTCTGTTTTCAAAATTAGAAAATATTAAGGAGTTTTGCAGTCAAATGAAATTCAGTAAAAACTCACTAAAATGCATCATATTTGATTAAAATTTCCCAAAAATCAAACAAAATAAATCAAAAATACGACAAAATATCAAATTTGGATAAATTTCGACAAAAATTCCATGTAATTCGTGAAATTTGGGTAAATATCGACAAAAGTTCCATGTAATTCGTCAAATTTGGATAAATATCGATAAAAATTCAATGAAATTCGTCAAATTTGGGCAAATTTCGAGAAAAATTCAATGAAATTCGTCAAATTTATAATAAAATTCGACGAAAAATGTAATAAAATTCCTGAAATTTGAATAAAAATCGACAAAAATTCAACAAAATTCATCAAATTAGAATAAAATTCAACAAAATTCATCAAATTAGAATAAAATTCAACATAAATTCAACAAAATTCACCAAGTTCACCAAAATTTTCACGAAACTCAACAAAGCAACAAATAAACCAACCCCACAAGCACCATTAAAATCCCCCACACCCAACCCTACACTCATACCCCTACCTCCCACCCTCAAAAAGCCACAAAACCGAACCAAACCTGCATTCTCTCCTGCAAACTCTTCGGATACAGCTCAAACACATTCTTAACTCCAACATGAAACTTCCCTTTCACGTTCGTCCAACTCGCGGGTACCTACATCCCAAAAAAAAAAAAAACATCAACCACACACACCACACACAAAAACCTTCAATTTCGCACACTCACCTTCAACTTCCTACCAGTCAACCCAACAATTTCCCCATCCTTCGCCTCGACAACCGTCGACGTATCAACATCACCCGCACCGCTGCCATCGACGCGTTCGATCACCTTCGTTTTCCCGTCGCTTGTCGCCTGTAAACCACCAAAAAACAATTTTCCCCTATCACTAACTCCGTCCCGAGTTTGAATTCACACGTTAGGCTTACACTGAGACCAGGAGCACCAGGATCCACGCCGGAATCGAATATTGCAATGACGACACCTCGGCCATCGTACTCGGGATATTTCGTTAGGAACGAAATAACTCCACTCTCTTTTTTGGGTAGGAGGCCCCATACCGGGAATTCGTTGTTAACATCTTCAGATGTCATCTTTTTCGGAGAGGGGACGGCACAAGGGTGTGCTTCCTCATCGCCGCAAGCGGCGCGTCAGATGCTTGCAAGTTTGCCAACGCGACCGCTGCGCGTGCGTGGTGTGGCGCGTCATTTTTGAAATTTTCAACTATGGTAGGGTGTTGGGAAGTGGTTTATTGTTGTGATTTATTGGTTTTATGGTTGGTTTAGATCCTGTAGGGATTTTTTTTGTGGAATAAATTTGGAGTTATTGAGAGGAGTTGAGTTGTTTATAAGTTTATTTATAAAAATTTACATTCTTTTGTTTCTTCACTCATTTTGTGTTTTGAGGAGCAGTTGAATGCAAGCTTGAATTCAAACATGTTTCTTAGAGGTTCATTTACTCTTTGGAGGAATAAAATTGATTAATAATGGTTGTTGGTCACTTCTATTGATGAAAGTATTAGAGAAACTTTTATTTTTCAATTAGAAAGTTTCTAATTTCTCAAAATTAACAATAACTAGTGAATTTCATAAAAGCAAATTAATTTTTTTAAGTTTAGATAGGCCTATACTTCCAATTTACAAAATTTTCCAAAAATATCGAGTAACTTAAATCTCTTTAAATTTCCAATTTATCTGTTGTTATTTCCAAGTTATCACTAAAAAGATAAAATTCAGTGTTGTTGTTTTCCCCCCCAAAAAAAACATTAAATCAAAATATTTTATAAATGTCTTTATCATATCTACAAAACACATTACTCACATTACTCAGCACAAAATGCTTTCTAAAATATTTAAAAAACTTTCTAACATTAAAAAAAATAACATTTCATTTCAAACACTTTCACCAATTGATATAAACAACATTTCTTACAAATCAGAAGGCTTAATTTTATTAGAATGCTCCATCCAATACCTCATAACACTAGAATCAACTTCAGCACAATGTTTCTAAAAAAAAATAAAAATTAATTACTCATAAATCATCCCAAAATCTCACATTACCATTGCAAAACTGAGAAAAAACATCTGATCACTTGTAAATTTACTAAAAACAAGTTTTGTTAAACCTTTAGCTTCACTCCTGTGCTTCTCCAACCATTGTTTATAAGCCTAAATTGTAAATATTAGAATGAATTCCTACAACTATAACATAAACAAATTTTCTTACTCGAAAAGCAAATCTGATACTTCCTTCTGTGGCAATATAATCTCGAATTGTGCTTTCTCCAAACGTTTTCTGTTGAATTCTTTGTTTATATTTAGAAACCGAAGCAAACGAATGTTTATACTTACATTCAGGTCATGAGGTAGAAATTTATTATAGTGTTTAATGAAACATCCAACTATTTTGTTGTAGTTTGTGCCGTTGAAAAAATCTCTTACTTTTTTTTCGTTTGAATGAAATCTCTCTTCTGGATGGAGGAAAAAATTGTGGAATTTGTTAATAAAGTTTTGGTGTTGAGGTTTTTTTACCTTCTAAACTCAGTATTAGAGCTTGGTTGATGATTGTGCCCAAAGTTCCAAAGTTAACTGCACTAAATAAGACTAGATTAAATGAATTTGTGGTTTAATTATGTCAACTTGCCTTTTTCGAGTTAGGTTGAAGAATGGGGGGTGAGTGAAACCGGTTAAAATGTCTGAAATTTTGTTGTTTTTTAAAAAAAAATTTGTTGTTTTGATGAATTAATGACTTAATTAATGACTCACTTAAAACGTTGGTAACGTGATCAAAGTACAAGCCAACGTTTAATAAATGTTCAAACGAGCTGAAAGTGAAGTTTATTATGTAATTTAATGCTGAAATGTAATTAAAATGTTATCTTACTTGTATTTCGATTCGCTGAATAAAGAAAGTGTCAAAAATCGAGTGTGCACTTGTTGACATTCGATAACGTTCGATAAATGAAACTTTGTTATATCTGTCTGAGAAACAAACAAATAACCTCACAAAATCGAAACTAAAACCAAACACTCATCAATACCTCATTTTCAGCTTGAATAACATCAGTATTCGTCGCTTCAAACGAAAACATCGCATCCATAAACAAAAACTACAAAAAAAAATTAAATTTCACTCAAAAACAAATTCAAATTTCACAAACTTTATCGATAAAATAATCCCTAATTTCCTTATTCATCCAATTCAAATTCTCCAACTGAAGTATAAAAGAATGCACAAGATGCGTCACGAACGTCGTTATCTCTCTCCTATTAGCTTTTGACACATAATTAGCGGAATAAACCCTTAAAATCGTATGAGGAAAGCACTGAACAACCGAATCCATGCATGTCTCCCATCTGGAAATAAAAACGTAAACAAACTCGAGTTTTACTCGTTTTTAGTGGCACGATTACACTTTTTATCTCACTTTTTTTTAATCTTTACGCGACCATAAGTTTCAGCCATTACACTTGAATGTTCTTGCCAACGGTAATAAAGTTGGTGTTGAGTCGGGTTGAGTCTATTATCAAGATTTTGTAACACATAATTTGTGTGCCAGATGAACTGCTGGATTGCTTGCCATATTATCAAGTTAATTGCAGCTCTAAAGTGTAAAAGAAACAAAATTTGTTATGTAAAAGTATATTTTTATAGTTTTTTGCAGTTTAATTTAGAAAAAATTAATATTCTACTGATTTTCTACAGAGTTTGCGTAAAACTTTAAAAAAGTGTTACCTTATGTTTGAACACAATAACCGGCCAACTCTGAAGATGAATTTTTTGTTTTGGATTATTATTGTGTTGTTAGGGAGAGATGAGTTGAACATTTCGTGAATTATGTGCGTCCAGTTGATCTGAAAGTGTTGTGGTTAGTTTTTTTTGTTGGTGAGGTGGAAAGGGTTTTGTACTTTTGAATGTTTTTCGAGAGTTTGTAGTGGGAGTTCTTCGTCTCTGGTGTTTTCTGGGTTTGAAATGGTTGAATCTAGTAGCTAAAAGGAAAATCAAATGATAAAATTTAATTATTTTGTTGTAAATTTTAAAAAAATTTTATTTTTTGCTGGAAAGAAAAGCAAAAATAAAAACAAGAAAAACAAAAATCAAAAAAAAATTATTTTTTTTGTAGACTCACCGTATCAATTTTAATTTTCAACTCGACCATTTCCTTCGCATCCGTCCTAATCATCGGTGTCCGCGACTTCTTAATATACTCCACACACCTAACTATAAAATCCTCCAGCAGCTCGTAATATTTCTTCACCTTATGCCGTTGAAACTTTTCTCCAATTCTTTTCCCTCTATGTTGAATCTGGAATCATACTTTTCTAAAAACAAAACAACTTCTCTAATCTAAACTCCAACTTTGAGTAGATTTTGATGCGGATACTCAAAAGCTTTCGATGTTGTCACATCGTAAATATCATCGACAAATCCCAAGCGATGAACTACACCTAACGTGTGCGACAAGTGCTCAGAAGTGTACTCAGTTGGAGTAGTAAATGGGAGATCAAGAATAGGCCACGGTTTGAGGAGTTCGATAGTTCGGTCGGTCAAATATTGAAGTCCAAAATTTATGTCACCAAAACCTTTTTTGAAAAAAATTAAATAAATTTAAATAAATTTAAATAAATTCATAAGATATTTTAAATTTTAGATAAATCTAAGTATTACCGCCGTTATTAACACAAGTGGAGTACATGTCTCTGGCTTTTGCGAATGTTTGTGCGTATTTTGAATTTACGTAGACGGAATCGTCTTCTAGAATTCCTGAATTAAATGAAATAATTATACAGTAATCTACAGAATTCTTTTACCTAGGACGGTAACTTATTACGTTCACACCAATAGATGAGATCAGCTTAACAGAGTTCCGCGAAATCTATTGAATAACAGAGTTCTATAAGCACCGATCTCATCAACCGAACAGAATTTGTGTTCACACAAAGTGTAGATCTCATCAATACGCATTGATAAATTCAAATTCGCTGGTGTGAACGGGGTATAACCCTCGCTTAATGCAGGCTCACTTTTAGTCCCATTTATAATTGCTTCAATCTGCTTTCCTCCCATCATTCCATAGATAGGAACACCTCCGTACCACCAAGCGCATGCAAAATTGTAAAAATCATCGCACGGTTCGAGCATAATCGGTCGATGGAATAAATACGTAACTATAAAAATTATTAAATTAATTCTTAATAAAATGATATTAAATTACAATTAATACTTACAAATGAGAATGGAAATGAGAATAATGAAACCAAATAGTATTATGATTAAAATACTTATTACAATCGCTGTGCTTTTACGTCTGCGGAATAAATTTGAATGAATTTATGAGGAATTTGTGGATTTTGAGCTTACTTGGCCATTCTGCTTGTAGCTGCGAGTGATGTTCCACTCACAGTGATGAATCTTTGTATGCTTGATTTTATACTTGAAATACTCGTACCGGATAGAAGGCTTACTGAAGTTATCTTCCTTGCTTTTGGTTGTTCCTGCACATATTCCTGCATGACTGAGATGTTGGTTTTTAGGGTTATTAAAGTGTGACGTTGTATTATTAGTAAAACAATTGGTTTATTTCAAATATTGAATACAGATAGGGTTGGGCGGCTAGGGTTTGGGTAATTTTTGGAAAGTAAATGAAGGTTATGAAATTTTTTACAAAAATAAGAAATTTAAAAAAAAGAAAGAAAAACAAACAGAAAAATTAAAAAAGTCAAATTTTCCAATAAAAAATTTTTTTTTTCAGTTAAAAAAATAAATTTTCAAATGAAAAAAACCCAATTCCAGTTTAAAAAAACAAATTGTTCTACTAAAACTCCTCATTTCCATTGAAAAAACACATTTTTTAAGTCCAAACTCATTTCCCATTAAGAAAACTCAATTTCCTCTTACAAACATTTATTCTGACTTCACTAACTGTTTAAAAAAAAAACAACTTAATTAAAAAAAAAAAAAAACAACTTCGACCGCATCCCCCCTCCCACACACACACACCAACCCCCAACACCCCTTGAACACCTCAAAAACTCGTCTCATTCTTATTCACTCTCAAAATCTCTCCTTGCTGCAACCGACTCCAATCAACTTCATCCGACACCGCACTCCTCCTCTCAATCTCCCTCTCAATCTCCCCCCCACCCCCACCACCACCTCCCTCCCTCATCTCCTCCGACGTCATCACTTCCGGCACCGCCATCCACTCCTTATCCACCTTCTCCCCCTCCCCAACCTTCTTCTTCTTCTTTTTCTTCTTCCTCTTCTTCTTCTCGCCATTTTGTCTCGATTTGTTTTCATTCTCCTCGACCTGTCTTTGATCCTCGAATTGACCTTCCTCCAAACCCCCTCTTTGGCGACCCCAAAGAGGTCTCGGTCTTTGGTATTCATCGCTGTACCCGGGATCCACGTCGTAGTACCGCGGAACGTGAAAAGGATGATGTCGCGATGACTCGATCGATCTCATTATCAGCGGCGATCGATCTTTCATAATGGGACGCGGCTGAATGATTAAAGGCGCGTTTTGTTCGCCGGATTGATCGAATTCGTCATAAAGTTGGGGCCGCATGAGGTGAAGGAGGGGTTTTTTGTGAGCGGAGTAAATTGGAAACGAAGTGTCTTCTGCCATTGAAAGTGGGATTTCATCGTCCATTAAAAAGTCTCTCTTGAGAGCTGTTGGTACGAATTTGGTTGCGCGAGGCCTGGGTTGAGTGATGGGTTGAAAATTGCGACCGGTTAGGAATGAGGGTTCCCTTAAATAGAAGTGATTTTGTTAGATTTTTTTTTTAGCGGTAATTGATTTTGAATGGTTTTTTTTGGTTTGTGTTTGAAAAACAATCAAGTCTTCGGTTATGCGTTAATCTTTATTTATTGTGTAGAGTTTGCGGAGAACAAAACTTATGTTTTATAACTTATAAATTCCATGTTAAATATAAGTTAGATTTATAATTAATATTGAATTTATAAGTTATAAATCATAATTGCTTTGTTTTCTGCAAACTGTCTAGTAAAGTGTTTGCGAAGAACAAAACTAATGTCTTATAATTTATAAATTTCATGTTAAATGTAAGTTAGATTTATAATTAGCAAACTCTCTGATGATTGGATATGAATGTAAATGGTTTTGTTATTTGAAAATGAATTTTGTGGATTAAAGATTTGATACCAAAAGAAGTTTGGGTGGTAATGAGTGTTGGGTTGGTTTTATGGGGTTTGTGGTTGTAGTTGAAAGTTTTTTTAAATTTTTTCTGGAGTGTTAAATATATAATTTGGATTATGAATGTTTTAAATGTAATTTGGAAGAGTTTTAATGCGATTTCTAGGTTCTGAATGTAATTTTCTTTCAAGATTATTCAAGACTTTTGAAATTTTAAACTGTTTTAACCATACTTTCAACATTCAAAATCATTTTAAACGCCTTCTGTTTTCCAATCCAACTTTAAAAACCACAACTCACACACTCCCTAATTCACTCATGGTAAAACTTACTTATGTTTTGGCGAGCTCGCAATGTAGTAATAAAGCGGTTCTTTAGCGGGCTCCTCCAACCGTCGCGGTTTCATCAACAACCGGCTGAGCGACGCGGGCAA
>JAQIXT010001533.1:0-15132 GCA_034700445.1 Stenotaenia linearis
TTTTTATTAAACTTCCGTTTTTTATAACAAGTTTAGCAACAGGTTTTTTATTTTCGTCACTAAAAATCTACGTTCATTTTGTTTTTGTTGATACTGACTGCAAGTCAAACCCGGGCGTTCCATCAGATAAGCGAGTCATGTTGCTGCAAACGTCGCGAAAGTTGCTGCAGCATTTGCAAAATCGAAATTTAATCACACGCTGCAAAATCACAGTTGCTAATCAGGTATTAGTAGTAGTAACAGTGGATTACAATACGTAAATTTATAAAAATAGTTTAAAACTTGATGAAACTTGCAGAGCTAGCGAAACTCAAACTCCATAAACAACCACAAAAATTCTTGAAATATTTTTAATTTTAATTATTTGTAGTGTGGATTGAACTTTGAGATTTTTTTCAGATAATTGCATTTTTAAATAAGCCAATTTACAAAATAATTGATTAATTAAAAAATTCCTTACATTTTTTATCTGAATTATGTTACTAAGCGAAGTGCTACCAATAGAATTGCAGCTTTAATGGCGCCAAATTTGAAATTTTATTAGTTAGCTTGTTACATTTTGTATTGATACACATTAATTGATCGTGATTTAGAGATTTAGAGATGTTTAGACAAATTTTCCATCTAAAATAAATTAATTTCAGGATGTAAAGAAAACTTCTTTACACGATTTCCATGTTCAACATGGAGCTAAGATGGTTCCATTTGCTGGCTACTCCATGCCAGTGCAGTATGCAGACTGCAGTATATCTGCATCGCATATTCACACCAGAACTCATGTTAGTATTTTCGATGTTTCTCACATGCTTCAAACTCAAATTTACGGAAAGGACAGAATAAAATTTATGGAATCCATCACAGTTCTCGACATTAAAGGTTATTCTGCCATTAATTCACTTTTAATATAGTATTTTATAGTATTTAAAAAAACAAAAAAACTATTTATCACTTTTAACAGGTCTTGCTGAAGGAAAAGGAGCTTTAACTGTCATGACTACAAACCAAGGAGGGATCATTGATGATCTTATAGTTACCAAGACAAATGATGATTACTTATATATTGTATCGAATGCTGGCTGTCGAGAAAAGGACCTCGCGCACATTCAGGATAAATTATTGTTATGTAAAAATGACAATTATGATGTGGATTTGAAAATTCGCGATGATTTAAGTTTGATCGCTGTTCAAGGCAAGCTTAGAATAAAATATTATTCAACTTAAGAACATTAAATTAACATTAATTTTTCTAAAAATAATATATCTTCATGCAGGCCCTGGAGCAGCTAAAGTAATGCAGTCACTGATGAAAGACGATATAAGTAAATTACAATTTATGGATAGTCGGGAAATTAAAATCGAAGATGCTAAGTGTCGAATAACTAGATGTGGGTATACTGGAGAAGATGGATTTGAGGTATGTATTTCAGTTTTTAATTTATTTTTATATATTTTATCTTAATTCTTCAAAAGGTAGATCTAGAGATAAAACTTACAAATGTAGTCGTATTTTACTATAATTAATTATGACTATTTTATAATAAATGAATATATTTTATTTGAATTTCCCGCCATTGGTCTAGCATTTGATTGGCCTCTATCTCTTTGTTTACATTTCCTTCTCTCCCCTCTTTCGAACAAAAGGCTAAAGACTCACGCCTACATTCCTCTTTCATGACCCCCCATGAACAACCCCATTTTCTAAAACCAAAACAAAATTGTTTGCAGATTAAAAATTTTATATTTTCGTTTTATATCTTTAGTTATCCATTCCAAACAATCACGCAGTTTCAATCACACAGCGTATATTAGAAAACAAATCGGATAATGTAAAACTCGCTGGACTAGGCGCAAGAGATAGCCTTCGTTTAGAAGCTGGTTTGTGCCTTTATGGCAACGATATGAATGAAAACGTTACACCAGTAGAAGCGTCACTAACATGGCTTATTAGTAAAGCCAGACGCGAAAGGACGAATTTCCCAGGCGCTGAAAAAATCTTGAATCAAATCAAATCAAAACCTCAGAAAAGACGAGTTGGATTTATATCCCAGGGACCACCAGCTAGAGGTACATACAAAAGAAAAACTTTTCTTCTTGAAATTTAATTTTTTTTATTATTCAGCTGGTACTAAAATAATGAACGAACAAGGAGATTTGATTGGAACAGTTACTAGTGGTTGTCCATCGCCTTCTCTTAAATGCAATGTTTCAATGGGTTATGTTAACTCAAATTACACGAAAGTAAGTTTTAAACTTATTTAAAAATGTTTTAAAATTTTATTCGTAATAATTCATAATCTTCAGATTGATACAGAAGTCAAATTTGAAATTAGAAACAAAACGGTCCAGGGTAAAGTAGCTAAAATGCCTTTTGTTCCTCACAAATATTACACGAAAAAATAAAATATTGCATCATGCATTGCAAATTAGCAATCAATTTACAGTTAAAACATGGAATTAAGTAATTTAGGGATAAATGTTTGTTAATGTAGCGTAAATGAAATAAATGTCTTATTTAAAATTTGATTTTTTGATTTGATTAAAGATTGGTAAACAAAATATTTTACGTCCTGGCAAGAGTTAAGGCATCGAGAAAACGGTCTCTGGTTTCACGACTCGCAAATCGAACCGACAGCGTACTGTGTTCGGAAAACCAAATCGTAATTCCAAACCCCATTTTAGTGAGCAATTTCTTTAGTTCATCCGATACAGTGAAAACGGGCGATATTGCACTTTGCACACTGACAGCCGAATTTTTCCTATCAATAACTTCATGACAATCATGTATTTCTAAATTACGCAGATCGTTTTTTGCGTCCCACGTTCTAACAACTTTGATCGGTTCGTTCGACGACGAGAGAACAATATTGCACGTTTGTTCTTGTACTAAACCAATTTGACTCCCGCTTATTGCCAAACACGTTATACTTCCTTCATCTTTATAATGAAATTCCGAATCAGCTGCAACCCAAGCGTAAAACTGTGGACTTCGATAAAAATTTGAATTTCCCTGATTATCGTTAGCAACCTCTGAAATTCCCATTTCGATTTTAAGCGTTGTAATTTGCGCGAGCAAAACAGCACAAGCTTTACAGTCCCTGATGTCTGATAAAAGCAACGTATACTCGTTTACGTCATCCACACTTCGTTCTTCGAATCGCAAGAAGTGAGAATGAAATCCAATGTCAATTGAAGACAAACATTTTGCATTGATGCAGCGAAAAGGTAACAAAACGAAGCTATTATCACTTTTAACGTCACTTAAAAGAAAAATGACAACGCACGATTGTAAAATGACAAAACATGCTGGGAATTTAAAACATCGGACGAATGATGGACACCATAAAATTACAACCCAAAAATAATTTTTCATATCAATTGACTTTGTACTGTAAAGTTCATTCGGTATTCCGTTCATTACTTCGGAGACTTGAGCATTGAGGTTAGCAACAAATTCCTTATTGCTTAAATCGGGGAGCCAATCCGGAAGAATAAGTTCATATACATTTTCGGGGAAGTTGTTGGAATCAAAGGAGGGAGCACTGAAAAAATTAAATTAAAATTAAATTTATTTATAAATTTTCAATTTTCAATTTACATTACCTTGATGTCTCAACTTCATGTTTAGAAGGCGAGTTCGATGCTTCTTCGTTAGTAAATGTATTTGGCTGCATCGCTGCGTGTTGAGGCTGAAATTAAAAATTGTCAGTTACAATTAATTTCATTAAAAATAAAATTTTTATTTACCAAATTTCCCTGCCTTTGATTCCACAACCGCAGCCAGCCGGTTCCACCCTCATTTCTAATAGAAAGCACTTGTTGCCGGAATTCTTCTAAACCTCTATCCTTTTTTGAAGTGCTCTTTCCTTTTGTTAACTGTCCTAGGTAAAATGAATGACAAAAATTTTCTTTTACAATTTCGCAGTGGCTACAAGCTTGTAGCCAGATAAGTAAATTATGTACCGCATCTGAGTCGGGTTGTGATTGTAAGGCTTTAGCAGTTTCCTTAGCTTTTCGAAGGGCTTGAAGTATATTAACTGTGTCGAGTTCTTTTGGTGTAGGTAAATGATTGTCGAGACAAATCTGTACATTAAAACGGAATATAATTTTAATTAATTAATTAGAATTAAAACTTACTTCTGCAACTTTCGAATTGAACTGTTCCAGTACTCGAGTTCGGTAATCAACTATATTCGTGATCGGATTTCCTATCAAATTTAAAATTTCCAAACAAGGAAGATTGACCAAATTGACAATTTCGGTTACGGCTGAAACTTGATTATTCTTAAGGTTCAATTCCACTAATGAATACAATTTCCTGAATCCTAAAAATTGAAATCAGTTAACACTTGATTTAAAACACGCAATATAATATTAACCCTTTAGAGTTTCAATGGTGTTATCAGTTAACCTCAGAGAAACAATATTTCCTAATTTGGTATGCAGGTCTTCAGATATATCTGTGAAATTATTAAAGCTCAAATCCAAAGTCGTTAAGTAGCTCGATCGCTCCAAATGTTCAATCGCAGATATTTGATTATGACTCAGATCAAGCACTTCAACATGAGGCAATACAAACTATTCGTCAAAAAAAAATTTCAGTTGTACACTTTTGATCACAAATTAAGTCAACAATCATCTTACAATAGAATTATCAATATTCGTTAGTTGGTTGTAACTAAAATCAGCTTCTTTCACAGCCACCCAATAAAATTCATCTAAAATATTCTCTGCGTCCCAATGTAAAGTGTCAGCCAATAAAAAATCCTACAATTTTTCACAGAAAAATAAAATACCATAATCAAATTCAAATTTATGTTAAATATATGCTAATTACCTTTAAATTCCGCAAACTATCCTGAATTTGTAATTTTGTGAGAGATTTCCGCACGTTTTGTAATTCGCTTAACATTCCTGGATTGCATCCGACCAACTACAAATGAAATAAAAAATTATAGAAAATTTATTGCAAACAAAAAATTTCATATTTACCTTTAAACTTTGAAGGGATTTAAATAAAATCATGCTAAATGTCAACTGATTGGGTATAATATTGCTATTTCCTACTGGCAAATGGCTGCCACAGATATGTAATTTAGTCAGTTTGGATAGTAAATCAAGAATATGGCCTATATCAGTTTTGGGATTTTTCAAACCACTTGTTTTAGGTAACTTGAGAAGCTCAGTGAGAGCATGGCACTGTAACGGCGCCATATGGAAAATATCACCAGATAAAAGTAAATTGTCTCCGTTTTCCCATACATAAGCGGCCAAAGATTCAATAATAAAACGAATTTCCTGTAATAAAACTAATTAATTTTTAAACTCGACTTTTCCGAACACAACTTACGTATTTATCGAATTCTAAAAACGTAATAACTTGTTGTGGAAGAGGATCTAACGTGAATAAAGTCTTCAAATACTTTTCTAAGTCTGTTTTTCGCTGTTTAATAAAAGTTTCCGATTGATTGCCGAACATCTTTTTAGGAGGTAGAATGGAACGATCTATGACCTTGGATGCGGACAACTTAAATAGACATAATTTATTTTGTAAACTTTATATTATTTAAAATTTTAACTGATAAACGTACTTTTTCATTTAAGTCAAAAAAATCGCTATATCTACGGTTGACAGTCCAGTGATATTTTCCAATTGTAATCATTATGCGGTATTTCTAAAAACGTGCAAATAAATATTTAAATTTCCAACAGTTGATTGATTTTATCTTTTCTTACCGTAACATTTTCAACAGTTTCATACGACGGTATGCAAATATAACGTGACTGACACATCTTTTCTGGAGTAAATTCGTAAAATGCCATACTGATAAAACAACTTAGAGAGTTAATAAAAATAGCCTTGAAATAATATCATAAAAACAATAAAAACCGGCTTCGACAAGTTGCTCACTGCATCAAGATGTATTTGTGTTGTTATTATTAGCATGAAATGAGCGAATTAAGCCTAATCTGATTTCGTCATTATCAGACGTCATTTCTGGAGCTCTTTATTTTACTGTTGATTTCATTATTTTTATTCAATAATAAAACTAATTCTGTTAATGCCCTCAAAAATATTGTCTAATTTTAGCAATTAATTTATATTTGGTAATTTTTGGAGTCAAAAATTAGTAACATTTCTTGGCACTAGAGTGCGAACATTCAGCTGATTTGCAGGGTTGCAGCGAAGCCTACCCGAAAAGAATAGTTTATCCGGAATGGTGAGAAGTAAGAACATTAATCATTAACCTTTATTTATTTCTGTGCTTCATCAAACCGATAATTTACTTCAGTTACAGAGGAATTGGTTCGCAAGCGATCAGAGCACAATGAAAAAATAATTTACTCATTAGAAGAGATTGCTTTGCATCAAGAAGACATTGAAAAGTAATTAATTGAAAATCGATTTTGTAACAGGATGTCTTTGACAGTCTAATTTTTTATTTCAGAATTGAAAATTTAGATAAGTGGTGCCGAGATCTAAAGATACTTTTATTGCAGAGTAATTTGATACCAAAATTAGGTATTTCGTCATTTAATTATCATTGTTGATTAAAAATAAATTATAAAACTCTTACAGAAAATCTTGGACGGCTAAAAAAATTGGAATATTTAAATCTTGCTTTAAATAACATAACCGTAATAGAAAATTTACAAGGTTAAGAAAATTTTAAAAAATCTAAAATAAATTAGTCAAATTAAATTTCTGAATTTAGGATGCGAATCTCTGAATAAATTGGACCTAACAATCAATTTCGTCGGTGAATTGACGTCTGTGGACTCACTGAAAGAAAATGAACATCTTGAAACATTGTACACATCACTAATTAAGCGTCTGGAGACTACATGACGTCATATTGGGATTAAAGAAAATGGGGATGGTGTCATGTAGTCTCAGTTGTTTTCCTCACGAATACAATTAACATTTGTTTACACTCCAGATTTTTAACTGGCAATCCATGCTCTGATTACATCGGATACAGGGAATATGTTATAGCAACTCTTCCACAATTAAAAGTTAGATTATTTGAATTTTAATTACAGAATTGTTAATATTTTGTATTATATTTTACAGGATTTAGATGGAGAGAAGATCGAAAAATCAGAGAGAATCAGAGCATTACAAGTAAAAATTATCAGTTGCAATGAATGGTAATATCTAACTAATAATTTTTTTTGCAATTTAGAATTACAATTTTATCAAACCTGAAATAATTCGGCAGCAAAATGAATATATAGAAAAAGAGGTACAAGAGTGAGCTTATTTGAAAATTAATGAATTCTTATGTTATTCATTCAACTTTCAGAGAAAGAGAAAAGAGAATCTTGACGATGGTATCGAAGAAATAGAGCGACTCGACGATGAGGCGTATATTGCATTCACAGATTTAAATTTTAAAACTTTACATACTTTTGTCTAATGACAGGTTTTGGAAAGCAAAAAGTTCTCACACCCCTGAAACTCGAATAGCCATTCAAAAGCGGATCGAAAAGAATAAAAAGAGCAATGACAAGTGTGTTGGCGTCTTAAAAAAAATTGTGGTATTTATGTTAAGCGAAAATTTTAAAGTTTTATTATTATTTTACTGTTTCAGAGAAAAAGAAGTTCCAAAAAAGCAAGTGAAATTGGTTACAGACGATGGAAGAATATTGAATGTCAACGAAGCAAAGTGCGCATCGGTTATTTTTATTTTTATTACTTCTAAAATCCAAGTTATTTTCTAGAATCGGTTTCACAATAACTGACGACGAAGATAATAATCAAATATTGCTTGATTTGGCAATTCCTAGGTATAAATAAACATTTCAATAAAAAATTACAAATAATAAAAAATAATTTTAAAGATTTATGGACACATCTCTGGTTGATGTCGACGTACAGCCATTGTACGTGCGTGCATTCGTAAAAGGCAAAGTAAGAAAAGTAATCTAGTAACTAAATCGCAATGAAAATAAAAACTTTTATCAATTCAGGCATTCCAGATTACACTTAATGAAGGAGTGAAACCTGATAGTTCAATTGCTAAGCGATCAGATACGACTGGACATTTACTCGTATCAATGCCAAAAGTACATATAACATTAACCTAAATATTTTTTTTGAACTTCCTTGACTTGAAATTGCCATTCAATTCTCTTTTTAAGGTTAAAGAAATGCCAGTGCTGGCAATGAAAAGACAATCTAAGGAAATCAAGGAACAAAATCCCCGGTCAGTAAACTTCTATTGAAAAATAAATTCCAATTAAAAATTAAAAATAAATAATGAATTTGTTTTCTTTTTATCAATCAGACCGCAAGGATGTGAAATTCCAGAAAAAGGTTTAATGAGTTGTATCAGCATCTGTTCCATCGTACCAGACAGGACTAATGAAGAACTCAGTCCACCGTATGAAATTTCAAGTATGCAATTCGACAGTCCTGAATTTGTCGATGACCCGTCGGTCCCTCCTCTCATCTAAACTTACAAAAAAAATTGTTTTTCCAATAACTTTTGTCTGCTTAAAATGTATATATTTCGACATTTGTAATTAATTTATTCTAAATAATGTAATTAATGTGTAAATATAATTTGCAATAATAAATGATCGGTTTAATGTTTTAACTCATAAAATTAATTGGTTTATTTTGTAGGCACACATTTGGTTCAAAGTTATCTTAAAACTCCTATTACATCATTGATAAATCAAAATTTTCAGTCATAACAAAAACGGAATAATCTGGTTCTAGAACAACATTTCGTGAATTAATTCACGAAGAAGAGTATAATACAACATTACAAAAAAAAAAAATTGCTGAAATTAAAAGTTCTTATATTTTCTTTGATTCTTCTGTTTTGATTCTGATGACGTTACGTTGCATTTTCACATGGTATTGAATCGCAGTTTGACAGTTTGAATACACAGTTTCCCATTCCACTATAACACAGGAGGAACACCGTCGCCACGAATACCAAACTGCAAATGGTACAAGGTTTTCTTTCGAGGAAAAAACCCGTCAAATAGAGCACCATAAACATGACATGGTTGTGGAGTAAAACCGGATTAATTGGTTTTGGAATTAAAAGGACTGGTATAAGCCACTGTAAGCAGTACATTCCGAAATCGTATAAGCTTCCAAAATATAGAACTATGCAACTTGACGATCAGATCGATCGGATGAAGGTTCACTCCGCCATAATTAGCAACAAAAAATGGGTGGAGAGCAGATTACACAAACACCACAGCCGCCATATTTAATATCAAGTGACCTCAACCCTCAAACCCAATATCAAATTCAGTCTAATTTTAAATTATTTTATTAATATTATTTTTAATATTTAATTTAATTTTTAACATTTCAAAAAATTATGTTAAAACTTTAACCCCAACAGTAAGCTAGGCTCTAATTGGTTGAAATAATCTTAAAGCTTCATTCAGAGGTATTGCGTCAGGTGGTGTTTATACTTCACGTGGAGTGGACGAGGAGCGCCGATATCTTGTCGTACACCTTGATTTAATTATATTTCTTGATATTTATTGAAATGGGACGAAAAAACAAATTAGGTATGTTTCAATCAATTTTTTAAAACTACAATAAAGATTAATTATTTGTTTTTTTAGGTACACTGACGAAAGAGGAAGCAATGGTGCGTACCATAGGAGAAATTATTAACGAATTAATAAAAGCAGACTGTGAAGCGAGAACTGTTAATTTGAATAGGTAAATTAGAATAAATGTTTACATAAACTGTCACAATTGTTATAATTTATATTTCGATTAGTATGAAAACAAGAATCGCCTCTAAATATGGTTTAGAGACGTCTCCAAGACTGGTAGACATAATAGCCGCTGTTCCCGCCGAACATAAGAAAAATTTAATTCCTAAGCTTAAAGCTAAACCTATACGGACAGCCAGTGGTGTAAGTATTAATTTATTTGCTGTTTTAAATGAAATGAAAAATATGTTGCTGTAATATATATATTTTTAAAGATTGCTGTAGTTGCAGTTATGTGTAAACCGCATCGTTGTCCTCACATTAATATGACTGGAAACATCTGTGTGTAAGTTCGATAACTAATAAAATAAGTTATTTGATTTAAAGATGGTTGATTTTTAGATATTGTCCTGGTGGTCCTGATTCTGATTTTGAGTATTCAACACAATCCTACACTGGTTACGAACCGACATCGATGCGTGCGATTAGGGCGCGATACAATCCGTTTCTACAAACTCGGAGTCGAATGGATCAGGTATGTAATTCATGTTAAAAGTTAATACAATCCTTATTTAGAATTTTAATTTGTTCAGCTCAAACAATTAGGCCATAATGTGGACAAAGTTGAATTTATTATTATGGGTGGAACATTTATGGCATTACCAGAGGATTACAAAGATTACTTTATTCGAAATTTACACGACGCTTTGTCTGGTCACACAAGTAACAACGTTGCTGAAGCTGTAAAGTAAATAATTTTTGTAAACGTGGTGTCCAAAAAGCCTGGTCTTCCTCAACTAGTTAAAGAAGTGTGTGAGGAGGACCAGATTTTTTAGACACCCTGTATGTAGATATTAAATTTATACAAATATAATTTAATTACATTTTTTCAAAACAGATTTTCAGAAAAAAGCAAATCAAAGTGTATTGGTATCACAATTGAAACCAGGCCAGATTACTGTCAAAAAAAGCACCTCAGGTATGTAAATTCAAGATACAAATTGCTAAAATAAATAAATGCAATTAATAATTACATTTCTCTAGTGATATGTTGAATTATGGCTGCACGAGGTTGGAAATCGGAGTGCAGAGTGTTTATGAAGATGTAGCTCGAGACACCAATCGAGGACATACGGTTAAAGCTACTTGCGAATCATTTCAGTTGGCCAAGGATGCTGGATTCAAAGTTGTAACTCATATGATGCCAAATTTACCGAATGTTGATTTGGAGAGAGATATTGAGCAATTCATAGTGAGTCAAAATTTTAAAATTTTCTTTAATCCAATTAAAATTATAACATAATATTTCAAATTTTTAAAGGAATTTTTTGAAAATCCTGCATTTCGACCTGACGGGTTAAAATTATATCCCACTCTCGTGATTCGTGGAACAGGACTATACGAGCTTTGGAAAACTGGAAGATATAAAAGCTATCCACCTAACACGCTGATTGATCTTACTGCAAGAATACTCGCACTTGTTCCTCCCTGGACCAGAGTTTACAGAGTGCAAAGGTAGAGAATTTAATACAAGAAATTGAATTTTTATTAATTTGATTGATGAATATTACAGAGATATACCCATGCCATTAGTAACTTCTGGTGTTGAGCATGGAAATTTAAGGGAACTTGCGTTAGCTCGCATGAAAGACCTCGGAACACATTGCAGAGACGTGCGAACGAGAGAGGTTGGCATTCAAGAGATTCATAATCGCATTCGACCCTACGAAATCGAACTCATTCGACGAGATTACGTTGCAAACGGCGGATGGGAAACGTTTTTATCTTACGAAGATCCCGAACAAGATATTCTTATAGGACTGCTCAGATTGAGAAAATGTACAGATGACGTTTTCATGGAACCCATGAAGGGCGGAGTGTCCTGTGTTAGGGAACTTCACGTGTAAGTTTTGTTTATTTTTGTTTATTTTTTAGGTATTGAATTGATGTTGTTGTTTAGATATGGAAGTGTAGTGCCAGTGAGTACTAGAGACCCAACGAAATTCCAACATCAAGGATTTGGAGTGCTGTTGATGGAAGAAGCAGAAAGAATAGCTCGATGCGAACACGGAGCTAATAAAATAGTCGTAATATCTGGGGTGGGTACTCGTAATTATTATCGAAAATTGGGTTATGAGCTTGATGGCCCGTATGTATCAAAGATGTTAAATTAAGTATATTGAATTATTTTTAAAAAGGATAAAAAATGGAAAATCTAATTATGATGTATTTATTTTAAGTTACATGACGAAACTTTTTTAAAAATAAATTCTGCTTAAAAAAATGTGTTAATTTATAACATTTTTAAAGAATTAAGGGGAAAAAAACTAAAAATAGTTATTGACTTATTATTTTTCAACGAATAAATTTGATAAAATATTTAAACACTACTTGATAACCTCAAATTGATACTGATTGTAAAGAACTAAATTAAAAGCGTTCTAGCTTTTTTTTAACTTAAAAGTGTTATTAGTTTTAAAAATACTGTAATTAAAGAAATATTAAAATTGAGAAAGGGCGATACTCAGATATGAAAATATCTCCTATTTTACTTCCTTAAAATTAAATTTCATATATAATGAGATAAAAACACGTATGTCAACAACTTGTTTGGAATTAGCACATGAGACTTTTTATCAGCCAATTGAACTGATAAACTATCAATTTTTGATTATCAATGAGACATAAAGGTACCAATTTATTCGGATTGCCAACATTACTTGAATAATTGCCCACAAGACGTGACATTTAAAGTTTCGACTTTATTACGAAATCAACTGCGTCTCTTGTTTATGTGGAAATTTTAGGAGTGCCGACTGTTTGGAAAAGGTAATGCTGCATTTCAAATATTTCATATCTTTTTTTTTCTTAATTATTTTAACTTGTTTAATAGAATTAAAACCTTGATTGATCAGCCCAGCAAGATCCGCTTTACTCCGGAAAATTGTCCTTGACAGTTAAAAGGCGCTCCCTTATTTGTTGATCATAGTCACGTGATCCAAAGCTACAAATAGAAAGCGAGTTTACACATAACATGGACTCTTCCTCATCTTGTTTGGCAATTTCTGCGACTAAAGAGGTTCGATTTTAAATTGTGTTTACCGTCCATAATTTAAACCATTCAGTGAGTGCAAAATTTGTTATAATTTCTTTGCAATAGGTTATGAAAATGTGGCTGACTAAAAGTGACACGACCATTCAAAAAGAAATGCTTTTCAACGATCTGCATACGGAATGTCGCCAAGCGCCTCCGTCAGCTCGATTACCCTTCGCACTTCGTTGCCGTTTAGAACGATTGGACAGAAGTGAAAGACGAGAAGTCGTATGTAGAACTAAAGATGGTGCATCGCTGTTGTTTTTAGCCAGCAAGAAGGGTAACGTTGAAATCGTCGAGTATTTAATCACACAGTGCGATGCAGATTTGGAGCAAAGAGGATTGTACGAAGTCCCTGATGATAAATCTATCCACAACGTGACACCACTATGGTCAGCCGCAGTGTCGGGCAAACTGGCAGTTGCTAAATGTTTGGTCGAACACGGCGCAGATGTGAACGCAATCTCTGACACTGGCTCGACGCCAGTTCGTTCTGCATGCTTCATGACTCACTTTGAAGTTGTCAAATATCTAGTTGAACACAATGCAGATATAATGAAACCCAACTACAACGGTGGGACTTGCTTGATCAATTCTGTTCAGAGTGTACCACTTTGCGAACATCTCATACAGCACGGAGCCAAAATTAACGCACGAGACATTCAGCAAAAAACGGCCTTACATTACGCCATACAAGAACACCGATTCGAAACTACCCAGTTGTTGCTGGACCACGGGGCAAATCCATACAGCAAAAGTCGATGCGGCGACGATGCACTGCAAACCGCGTGTCTTAAGGGTGCCAAGTTGATATTTAATTATCTGATCGAAAATGTCATGTACAGTGATGAGCGAATTGCAGAAGCGCACGAATTAATCGGTTCTACGTTTCTGGACGAACATCACGACTTGCAGACTACTCTCGATCACTGGAAAACCGCCTTGCAGATTCGCGAATCGAAGAACTTGCCGAAGCCGACAAACATCGAGAAGAAGCCGGCGTATCTCGACGCGGTCGAGTTTAGGAATCTTCAAGAATTGGAGTCGCATTCCGCGGATTTGGACGCGATGCGGGTCCAGAGTTTAATCATATCAGAGAGAATACTTGGAAAGACTCACAAAGACATGGTCTTCAGACTCATGTACCGCGGTGCAGCGTACGCAGACAACATGCAGTATCTGCGCTGCAGCGATTTATGGCTTTACGCTTTGGAACTACGAATCGAAAAAGACGGTTTGCTCCACTCAGAATCTAGTTTCGCTGCCCAAGCCTTGGTTCGACTGCAGTTGGATCTTGTGGAGAAATACAATGCCGGACAAATACTGGAGCAAGTGCAATTTGCGGATGTGATTCACACTATTTGGCTGTTGGCGAAGCACTTCAAAGAAGTGATGCGCTTATTGACAATCAGACCCGTATTCAAGCGACAACTGGACACTTTCGACAAGATTTTGAAAGTGGTCACGCATTCGTTCTACATTATCGACGCGATGCCTAAAACTGAAGAGGAAACTTTGGAAATGAAGAAATTGTTAAACGAAATCCTTCACGTGAACCCGAAAAATTCGTCCGGTGATACACTCTTGCACATGGTCGTTTCGCAGTCCAACACATTGAAAATCAACACTTTTTTCGAAGATCAACACAAGATTTTTCCTTGTTTGCCCCTCACGGAATTGCTTCTGGAATGTGGCGCTCAAGTGAGCTGGACTAACGACGTCGGCTCTACGGCTTTGCATTTAGCGACGGAGAGACCAAACTACAACGCCGCCATTGTTGATACTCTGCTCAAATACGGTGTACATATCGATCAGCGTAACAATTGCGGGGAACTCGCGTTGACGAACATGGCAGCCATTCCCGAATGCACTGTTAATGTAATGCAGTACGTTACGTTGAAGTGTTTGGCAGCTCGGGAAATTATGAAACATAATCTTGATTACCGGGATGAAATACCCGCCGTGTTGGAAGATTTTCTATTATTACATTAAAATTTGAATGTTTCTATTGGTTTGAATAAGTTTATGAGTGGTGTTTTCATACAATTGTATATTTTTCTTGCAAATAAACAAATTTACACATGCAGATTATAAAATAATTATTTTTTTGGGTGTTTTAGGAGTTATGAATGAATTGGTTTTCTTGGTGCCGCTTTTGATCGAGGTTAAGGTTTATTTATTGTAGTTAATTAGTTGCTAAAATCCACTTTTCGAGGTCATTTTGATTCGGCCGTGATTCTCATGGTCATCTGCACTGCCCTTTAATGGTATTGTTATGAAGTGTTTAGTCATTCTGAACACAATAGAATAAATGCAATTTATTTATAAATTATGTGCTTAATTTT